>JAUZND010021462.1:0-25380 GCA_034780555.1 Coelogynopora nodosa | reverse complement strand
CGCGCTAAACGTCGTAACCGGCAAGCAAATTCAGTTATGGACTCATTAACTTGTTGATCTGTCTTAAAGAACACTTTTCTGCGACATAACAAGTCAGGTAACTGCTGCCTTTGCGGCAATAGGTGCGGCGGCTGTTGCCAATGCAATAAATAGAGTGATAAGTGCTGGAAAAAATAACATTTTTGATTGACTATAAGTTTACCAGCTTTTTCAACACCTTCCGGTTTACAGTGTGCTTCACCCTTTCAATGTTGAGTATATAAGATACACTTTTTGGCAAATTTGCAAATTATCCCCTTGTTCCGGTCAAGTGTTTTCTTTATCTTTGAATTGATCTTTCTATCTGTGTTGACATACTGATAGGCTATCTGTGTTATAGCCCTTATATTATGTGGTGTTGCTTTTCTTATGAGACTCGTTAAACGACTTCTATTATACTTGCTCTTGATTAGTAGTTTAAGAAATTATTTAACTTTGTGAAACTTCCTGGTATTTTTTATAATAGAAAACTATATCGCCTTCGTCATGATTGTTTATAACATTTAGTGTTGTTGTTGTTTGTAACTACCCAATGAAGTTATGTAGACAATTTGAGGGGCTTCGTTTGGTAAAAGTTATGTACGTTTACGTAATTCTTCCGGTGTTTCTTGATTTAAATCAATAAAGTTGTAGACATATGGTTTTCGATACGTAGCATTCCTATACGCTTCTAGTCATTAATGTACTCTGTCTTGGATACATCTGTCGGGAGAGTATATTAATCTGACTTGCATCGCGTGGATTTTTAGAGAGAACCATATACTGTGTGTTTAGTGCATCTGTGCACCCACTCCTCAACCCCTAACCAATTTTTATAAATAAAAACGCTTTTGTAGATCAAATTAGGTCTGATTCAAGTTATATCCATGATCAGTGTATCACCGTATATGCTATTAATTCCAATTAGGTTTTAATTCTGAGTGTGATCAATATATAAATAAATGTGTACTGTAATAAATATCACCGTATATGCTATTAATTCCAATTAGGTTTTAATTCTGAGTGTGATCAATATATAAATAAATATGTACTGTAATAAATATTTTAAAAAGTTATTCTGAGTCAGATGTGATTCTATCAAATACAATTTTTAACTATGATTGACTAAAAATTAACAAACCTATTCACACTGTTCTTGAACTCTCTAAACGTATAATGTATAATATTATATATAAGAGTCATACAAAATATGCTGGTGCACTTGATTAATTAAATTAATTACTTAAATTAGTTAAATTAATTAGATTAAAAAAATTAATTTCAATTACTTGCGAGGATATCGCGTATTTGTTTTTTAGAGTATTCTACATTGATGTCAGTAATATTTTGCTTCCTGTAATGTTAAAAGATGAACTTTGGGATTCATCACATTTGTCAACTGAATATCCATGTTATTGTAACATGTTAACACTTCTGTACTCGACGCTAAATACGGCGCGCCGCGGTACACTCCACTGGCTGACTTTGTAACGGGTGTTTTCCTATTAGTGCTATTTTTAGAATTCGAATCATTCTACTAAAAGTTCTTATATAAAAACGACAATATGAAGGAAACACAGTTCCTTTTCCCATATTTTTAAAATTTCTATATGATTGATTTGTATTCTTTAAATGACTATAAGGGGATGTTTATTATCAGATCCATTATAACCAGATAAAATATTTTTAGCCAGCGTTTAAAACGGCTAAGTCATATAATATTTTTAACGTTTTGTTGAAACTACAAGGCAGTGCTTTTTCTTATTTTTCTTATTTGTCTGATTTATTCAAAACATAGTCATAACAGTAATCTAGTCTTTTATTTACAGGAAAGTGTCTTGGGACCTTCACTTATATCAATATAACTTCAAAGTTCTTTCTCATCTGCATCTTAATATTCATTTATATTTGTTTGTAAAATATCAAATATATTTCGTTCCATTACAAAATTATTTTTCCAGTAATGAAATATTTTTGTTCCATAAACTCCGAAAACTTGGATTGTCCAAAAGTTAAAAATAGACCTGACTCTCCAAAAATTAAACTAAATCAAAACAATATACTACTCATAATAGTAAAGAATTATTGTCATAAAATATGTGTAGAATGATAATGATAAAAATGTGAGTTGTAGGGCTATGTACGTATTTACCCATAGATAAAAGTTTTTTGTACTACAAAATGGTTCTTTCTATAATATAGATCACTCTGATTTTTTCAAATATACAGAAATCTCTCTCAAAATAAAAGTCAGTAATTATAATCAATAATGTTCTTGACACTTTCAAATGCATTTAAAAAAAATTATCTACCGTTACATTTGTAACGGTGTGAAGTGTACAAGTGGTAAATTGAAACTGGGATGTGTCAAAGATGAATATGCCGGCAATATATGGCAGGATATTTCTCAGACTAAAGGCTTTCAATTTAAAATCAGTACGTGGAAAGTACAAAGCTGTGTGGTAGAAAATAACCTCACACATGATATAAATATGTAGACATTTACAAAACAGAGAGAGATTTACAATAATCAGACAATAATTTACTCTCGAAATAAATATTGTATATGTTTAGTTTGAATTTCAATAAGTGATCAATTTCATATTTGAATATATACAAGATCCTCACTTGGGTCACATTTAACTAGATACTTCCATATTATGAAAAGTTGTTTTCCAAATATTCACTACAAGCACATAATACAACATTTTCTCCCCTTTTAACCAGGTCAGACAACGAATAATTTAAAATAATCTTATTGATGTACATATATTATTTTTTAAACTAATATCACTTTATTTCCACTCGCCATATGAAAGGCATTCATTCTTTCCTTTAGTTGTCTTTTTGGACTATACTTACATGTTAAGATTATAATAAGATCGAAACATGATGAAAGTCAACAAACAAATGAGATACTCTGCATACAATAGTCATTTTAGGTTACAAAGAGACTCGCCGGCATAATGATACATCAAGTTAAGACTCAAGTGAAGGCGAAGATGATTCAATGGATTTTCCAGATCCAAACTTGACCAATCATATTATTGCATATGAATTTCATGATACGTTGAGGCAATTAATACAAATGTTTTATAGAAGAATTCCAAATGACAAATAACAATATTAAAGAAATTGTATTTCATTATGGAGAGAAGTATCTTTGAAAAGAGTCTTACTTTTCGTGCAATTAAAAACAGAATTGGAGCAACTAGTCGTTCTACAACTGGTAGTGTTATGGCATCTTTTTATAGTGGTACTAGTGCCACACTTGAACCAATGATTAGACAACGAATTGACCAATGACTGTGTTATCGATCCTAATAAACTAACTGAACTAATTCAAAGATTATTTAATATAAGATAGACGATTCAAAATGGGAAGCGCAATGTCTTTTGTTGTTCCATTACAATTTGGCAAAACAGTGTTTGTTAGTGTATAATATAGTAAAAGTGCATCAAACTCTATTTTCACTATTCCTATTGCTTATATGCATTTTTATTATGAAATATTACAACCTAATACTGTGGAAAAGGTGAAATCAGAAATATCCCAATTGGAAATAACCACTCATCAGGGTTTATCCGAAAAATGGAATAAAATCGAATGCCAGAACAATTCAGCCTAGCCTGTCCAATGAAAGCGACTCTTGTTGAACGCTTCAATCGAATACTGAAGCATTGTGTTCAAGTGGGTGTGGTGGGTGTTTGTACAAGGTTTGTAGAAGTGGTTAAACATCTTTCAAAAACTTGTTTCATCTTACAATAACTCACGTTGTCGTAGGCACAAACATCTGACATCTAGTGAGTTAAGTAAAACAAGTATTCGATAAGGATATCTACCAAATTGGACGGAAGAGGAATTATTTGTCAAATCAGTGAATACAATGTTTTCACCAATTATGTGTGAAAAACGTGATCAGAGAAAACAAAATAATTAGTGGGAAATGTTATGAATAATAACTTTGAACAGTTTGTTATAAACAAGGACAACACATGTAGGATCAAGAAAATTGTTCAAACCCGTGGTCAGGGTAAAAATAGTGAAGCACTGGTCAAGTAAAAAGGTTATAAATAATCCAATGGGATACCTCAAGAACATACTCGATGGAACAAAATGAGGACAGTTTTTGTGTACTATTTGCAAGTTACGTAGACAAAGATAGAACAGCAGAAAAGTATAAGACTGACCTTGAAACCTCAATCACTTTGAACGAATATAGTTGAACGAATATTTTTGAACGAATATATATATATATAAAGATTTGGAAGTTGTACTTATCAAAATGCAACTCGTGGAGGCCATTAAAACGTGTACTGGTGATGATTGTGTCGCTTTACACTAGGATAAGCACGAGATTATTGTAAAAAAAAAAATTGTATCTTTCCAAAAAATTTTTTTTTAATAAACTAAACCTGTTGTATCGATGATGTGGAGCAATTATTTGTGCAATGCTAAAGGCAACAAAACCATTACTTTATCTAATCGATTCAGTGAATTTATGACAGTGTTTGACTATGATTAACTTTTTCACGTTGAAACAATCGAGGGATCCGACAAATCTTCCAAAAAGATTGCACCGAATTCTTCACTTTCATGGGTATAACTATCTATTTTTGAATTTAAACAGTCAAGGTCAGCACTATCTAAAGTTAACGAAATTACACTAAACGCGCAGCTGTATCTATACAATCTATTTGTACTTCAAAGTAAAAACATAAATGTTCGAAACAAATGTGTATATATTCTACAAAATGTACCATTTAATGCTGCAACATATGGATCTACTATGTCATTAATGTACAATAAGAATACATTTTTATGTACAATTTAAAATCTAGGTTGGACAACTCAATTGCAGTAGAGCTCCGCGATGATATGGGTGAGCTGATTCCATTTGCAGAAGGAAAGGCTACGATAAGTCTTCTCTTCCGACGTCAACGCTTATAAAAATACAGGTATAAAACTTAATACTGTAGATAAGGCTGCGAAGAAAAAGTGCAAGACTGAAACTAGAAAGTCTATAAACAAAACTAATAAGACGAAGGAAGAATATAAAAATGTTGCAAGAAGATATATTAAGTAGATAATATGGTCAACTAACGATTCAGTACCTGTCAATACTGTGTCAGACAACTATTTTTCAAAGTTAGAAAGTAACTCATCAATTTTATCAGTTGCAAACTTTTAATTTTATTGGCGTCAATAAAAAAGCTTATAAACAAAGCAGGAACGTCCATTTCGCTGATTTCACATCATGTAAGATTTTCTTAAAAAAAGAAGAATATAACACGTCGCTTACTACATTTACCAAAACGATGGTGTTGAGAAATGATATTGCCATAAGCAAAATTGAGATCGATTTGTTTTCACCTTAACCAGTGTAGAAAGTATTAAAGAAAGCCTACTACCTTTATGTGCCCCCTCTAAATAATGCGACTACAAATACTGAGCCTATTAAGGTTTAGATTGCTTGTTACTCTGGTGAACAGCCCTATTTATTTGCTGCAAACTACACTAAGATAACAATGCTATTGTAGCGGCTGATAAAATGTATCTTGTTAACCTCTTTATGCATAGTCAATTCTATAATGTATTACTAACAATTGGTGACAAGCAAAGAGGACTTCACATGTATCTCTTTCGTGACTATCTCAGTAATTTACTCCTGTTTGGTGAGAATGCGAAAAGGGTCAACTATTTTAGTCAGGCTTTGTAAAAGATTATAATGCCTCTCAGATAGACAATTATTCCAACACAGCATTTGTAAAACTACTTAGATATTTTACAAATACCGGCAATACAGCAGAAGTCTATGGACTGATTTGTTTGGATATGCCTATATTAGGAAACAACATTCTTAATCAGACCGACATTCGTTTCAGATTTGACAGCAGCAAACCAGAATTCTTGTCTTCAATGACAAAATTTGGTAATATCATAATTGTAGAAGCAATAATCTACGTTTGACGTATACAAATTGATTCTGCTCTGCAAAGCATGACCGATCCAGAACTTAGACACCCGAATGCAATCAATACCATTCAGAGGACTGAAATGTTGTCATATACCATTTATAAGGAAGGTCTTTCTCACTATAATGAAAATATATTCCGCGTCAATTATCGAAATTTCTTATTTTAGGCATGAACAAGTCGTACAAATTTTGTTTGGGGATCCAACCCGTTCAATTTTCACTATATTAATGTTAGCCATGTTGCTCTTTATCCAGTAGGCACGTCTGTACTCGGAAAGCCGTTTACACAAGACTTTGCAAGCAGCCTTTTCAGTCACGAATATATTTGATTGTAATGGCTGTTTTTGATGAAAATGTAGAAGTGACTCATAACTGAGGGTTCAATACAGACTTTAAACATGTACAAACTACATTGTGAAACTGATATTTTCAAAAAATAAATTTAATTATTAATTTTCTGTTATAATAACAAGTAGTATGAACGATAGTGCCGAAACACGCATTTTTTTGTTTCTTAACAATTTCTTATTATATGTACAAAGTATACTGTAAAGCTTACATTTACGAATTAGTAAGGTAATAATATATTTAATGTTATCATGATTTATTGTATACGATTAGAGTGTACCAAATACCCTTTTTATTTTGCTTTTGAATAATAACCCGTTGCCCTCCAAAAATGTATTAAATAAACATATATTAGTAACCCCCCCTACTTGAAAGCATTCCTCAAACCTCCTTTAGTGTGATCCAGAACCGACATAACTCCTACTACTATTACGTAATTATAAAAATATATTAATTTTGCATTAATTCGCTTTATACTCGGTTTCTATATACGTACGATAATTAATGAATGTAGATCGATATTATAAAGAATTTTATAGATATTGAAGAATATCGATATTGAAGAATTTAATATTTCATTATATTTTACTCTATTTATTATATATCACATTGCATTACAATCGTATTATAGAAATACCCTCTATTCTGCCAACACTATGGACTTCTACTCACATCAGTATTGCTACTAATATAAATATAGCCTACCGAACACCTATTTAACAAACCTCTAAGCATCACATATGTCAAAATTCTTGGTTTCAACATAGTACTAATCTCTCCATAATTTTCTCTACATGATAGGGTTATTGGGTTGGCTATATATTAAATAGGTGTTCAGTAGTTGTTTTCCAGCAAGTTAAATAAGATTGGGGGCCCCAACCTTTTTGTATAATAGTGTTTTAGTCAGGTATTTAAAATAGGTGTGGTTTATTTTTCCTTTGCTGACACAAAATTAATATCAAAATAAATTTCGTGCTATTTGACGGTGTATTTTTCTCGAAACATCATGTTAGACAAATGTTTTATTGGGAGATTATTTTAAATGGCCGCCATTTTAGATAAATTTCAGAAGTTTACGAATAAGCTCAGAATTAATGTATTAAAAATATGTTTCAAAAGTATCGGATTTTCTAATATTATAATATATATGACGATATGTTGTGAATTACAATATTGAGTGTGCCTGGACCATCAGTAATTTCAGGTTGGTCTTAGTGAACAATAATCAGTCGCAATGAAGTACTTTGGCCATTGGGATTCTTGACCAACGCCAGTCACAAAAAGAATAAATAAAAAGTAAAATGCTCTACAAGAATCAATTTCAGTTTCTGAATATGATTAATAGGCTTTATTCAAAAACGTTAGAATGAGAATCTAATTCTGATATTTTCTAATTTAACATACCACTCAAATAATTATAGAATCTAAACATGTATTACGATTAATATATATTCATCTTCACAAATATATTTTGTGGAAATGTATGCGTACATCCATATTTGTAAAAATTTTAAACTGATAAAAATTTAAAAAATTTTTCTCCAAAAGCAATCGATTTCATTTTTCGATTAGCGTTTTTAAATCTAGCATGCAATAAATAATAAAAACAATATAGTCATAATAAGAATAAGTAACATATTTTTAACATTTATTTAATTAGTGACCACATCTATATATAGATATTGCGGCTGAAAGTTGTCTATTCAGATCAAAAATAATTATCTAGACCCAACCTTCAAGACCAAACCAAAAAATTTTTTCCGTCAAGGTAGTTTACTGATAAACTCTTAAACCTTAAATGGCATTGAAATATCGTACAATGTAACCAATAAGGGGGCATCTTGATTAAAATCTAATAAAAATTACGTTCTTAGTGACATTTTCTAAGTCGAATACCGCCAAAAATTCGTTTTGATAGTATTTTTTTCCGTTTAAAACATAGATTTAAATAAGTATATAGAAAAAATGCATATATTTAGCATATTTATATATTTAGCATATTTATATATATATATATAGTTGACTATATAATTTAAATCTATGGTATAAAAGTTAAAAATTAATACATTAACTGACAATCCATTTAAAAATTACAAAATTTAACGAATATGTATATTATCACTCGCTAAAGCGGTATATTACATAATTGACCTTATCAACCAATTGAACTACCATCCCTTTAAGTCAATGGAACAATATTATACATATTGATATCAAATGAGATTTTAATTACATCGCATACTATAAAAGAACTTATAATGGAAATACGGTCTACGATTCGTATTTTTTATTATATTTGGAAATATATATTGAGTGGGCATGAATTATAAAAAAAAATTATACGAATATGTAGCCACTATTTTGAAACTACATTATAATGAACTATGAGATGCTAATTTTTTACTTTATTTTTTGCAGTATTGCAATGCAATAAATACGTTTAATTATACCCAATCTACAAATTATAAAAACCTACATACAAAATATTCAAGTTTTTACGAAATACATTTATGCAAATAAGCAGCGAAAATACTTACATTTATTCCTGGAATTGTGAGTGCATCTCTTACTGCTTCCTCGTTTCCAGATGCAGCAGCCCAAATTAAAAATATATGCTTAACATCTTCATGCTGCAAATCTTCCATCCCATCCTGTTAACACATAAATCAAATAAATCAAACAATAAATATGACATTTATAAAAAATCTGTAGTCTTTAATGTTAGTGGGAACGTCATGAATATTATTAAATATAATTTTTTATTCAAGAGATGATAAGATATATAAATAAGCGTTATATAAAGTTTTAAACATTAAACACGTTTAATTATGTCATGTGAACTATAAAATGCATATGTATCGCTTAATAGTGATTGTGAACTATAAAATGCATATGTATCGCTTAATATGTGAACTATAAATTGCATATGTATCGCTTAATATGTGTACTATAAAATGCATATGTATCGCTTAATAGTGATTGTGAACTATAAAATGCATATGTATCGCTTAATATGTGTACTATAAAATGCATATGTATCGCTTAATAGTGATTGTCACCACTTTATACAATGTACTTTATGTCAGTCATATTTGAAAACGGTATATTTTCAAAAAAGCAAAAATTTAATTTGAAAACGATTAAATTGTAAGCCATATCTATCTTGACAATACTTTAAAATTACGCCATAATTTTAAAATATTCAATTTTAATACTGTAATTAATTATAACGTATAATGGAAGTTTCTAAATATCATGCCCCAAAATGACATATCCCGATGTTAGATGCATATGTGCTGATTTATAAGAACTCCGTTTAGTAGAGAATAATCAAGAATAAATATTATATAATTTTTCTATTGATAACAATTCAATCTATCATTAAAAAACGTAAAATTACTTATATTTTTATCAACAGGTAAATTATAACAAAATAGTGTTACGTATATTTTCAGCAAGAAAAATCTGCATATTCTTACCCCAACTTTTGAACTTTTTATGGCCTTAGCTAATTAAATATTAGTTCATAAAATAGCTAATATAAGAAAGTTTTAACTTGTGGAATTAATATTAGTGACATATTTTGAAAGGTTTTGAAAGATATTAATATATTTATCGATAGCTTATTCTAATCTTTCCAGAAATTTATTAAGAGATATATTTTACAAAATTTTAATATTTTAATCCTGATTTATTTACCTAGTTGCCCAGTTTATTGCTGTTTCATTGTCTGCATTTTTCTTATGATAATTACAGACTGAGTTTCTACATAATATATTTTTTTAATTATTTGAAAACTAGTTAACAAAATTAGCCTAAATATTTCTTTAATATATTACAATATTTCTATTACATTTTTTCTATGAATATAGTTGAATTTTTTTATTTATTGCTATAAAATGATTAAAAAATTATGTATATTTTAATACAACATAAATTATATCGAAATTAAAAAATTACAAATAATTGTTTTCCTGATAACAGATTCATTATATAATTATTCTTTGATTATATTTCAATAAAGAAACACACATGAAAGTACAATAATAATCATTATAATATCAAAAATTGGTAATAGCAAGAGACATACATACCCCTTTTTTATTTCTATATTTCAATAACTGTAGATTTCTTCCGAATTTACTTCCGAATTGCCAATTTGCGCAGTGCACCACCTGCCATCTTAGACTTCTTTTCACATTCTAAGTAGGCTACGCATTTAAGTAAGATTACTAAATAAGTATTGAACTCACGAACAATAGGCTGTATAATGAAAGCAGTAGTCTTCAATTGTATTAATTTGACCAACCGCGACGTCACGTTCCGACCTTGATTTAGTCTATTAATTAAGAGATGGTTTTACCAAACGTCTATTTAAAGATATCACATTGTTTAATTGTTTGATTGAAATTTAAGTCACGTTTTATATAGTTAACCTAAATTAAATAACTTATAACTAATTAATAAATATATTATAGTTAATAACTAATTATCTAATCAAAAAATAAATTAAACTATTTGATATATGAAATAGTATAATGATACCCAAAAAATTAACCAATTTTTTATATATAATGCATATTATATTACTTCAACGTTATAATTATTGTAGTTAGACTATTTATATCAACGATGATATTATTGCGAAATATTATGTGCTTAAACATAACACATTAAATATCCACAATTTATTTTGTCAATTAATATTTGTAAAATTTGCGTGTTTTGCAATAAATGCAGATTCTTATTGATTTAAAGTTGCCTATTTCATCTATAAAACTAGAAACTCGGTCTATCTGTATTAGACTCATGTATTTGATGGTATTATATTTAACTTTTTTATATGACAATTAAAATAAATAAAAAATTGTAAAACTACATTTTTCTGAATAACTTATTTATCTACAATTTACATTTATCATTAAACTTGTATACCAACAGGAACTGTTTAATTGTTACCTTGCTTAGCAAGTGCATCGGTATGCATGTACGTAATCAACAAAACAATATTTCATTTTTTAATATTTTAGTTTCATTTACTAAATTGATATTAAAGTTTGTAATTAAAGATATCAACAGTTTTTCAAAAAGTGTAAAAACTCTTTAATTTTTTTTAATATCTTCTTAATAACAATCGCATTTTAATAATTATTTACCACTTTTATTTTTAATATACTTTATAAAACATATTGAACAATAAAGAAGTTCAATGCTACTGTCCAACTGATACGATTCAATAAATATATCTAAATACAAATAGGAGAATATCTTTTAATGAAATAATGAATTAACAAAAAAATTATTTTTGCTATAAAACTTATTTTGTCAAATAGGAAAAACATTACGTCCAAGGATTATATATCACAAACAAACTACCTATTATAATAATAACAGTTCGTGTTAACGTTACTTTTTTATCATCAGATATTGTAAGATAAAATTTAATATAAAATAATATAAAATTCGTGAATTTGGACAAATGATCGCGTCATTGACGTTTTAAGCCACACGTGACCAATTGAATTTTATTTTAAATATTGAAAACTTCTTAGTGACAAATGTGTTAAGTCATCCAATTATTCTGAGTAGTACTTTTTGGTTTACAGTTTATTTGAAACCTGTGCGTCATTTAAATCCTCCTTCAATTTTGGTCGTTTAACGATGTTTTTCGATTGGTCGTTCTACTGTAAATTATGAATAAAATAAGGCAGATCATCGGATGATTAAGTGAACTATAATTGTAAAGTGTCGAGAGAAAATGATGACAATAAATTATTTTCATTTTACAAAATATAGTTTAGCGTTTAGTATATAATGGAATATAATAATAACATTGTTTCGGCAAAATATGGACCAAATGCACGACATAATATATATTAAAACAATTATTACACATATATGACAAATGCATGTATGATACGTAACAATTTTATGACACATATGTACAAATGTGTGTTTAACATATAATATTGTTACGACAAAATATGTGGCAAATGCATGTATAATATTTTACATTGTTAGGAAAGAATTGTGACAAATGCATCATAATAGTTAACATATTTACGATACAAAATGTGACAAATACACGAATAATAATTAAAATAGTAATTATATTGCGCCGTATAAAACCACTTCTTCATAGGGTTCAAAACCGAAACTCAATCGGAATTCATCTGTCTCAAACGAATTTTCACTTCCGAAGATTCCAGGTCCCCCAGTTGTCGGATTATATGCATATTGAAAAACGTCTGGAATCGGAAGGTAATAGGAGATGCCGGTGGCCCACCGGCATACATCTGGCGCACTAAATATTATCGTGAGACCCGCTTCAGTATTACAGTCGCTGTATAACATGGCTTTGCGAATAAAGAATGTTCTTATTGCATATGGGAGGTTATGGTGAGGTGGAACGCCATCAAAATAATCGTATGTTGTCGCCATCAAAATGCTAATGTTCCACGGTTCTGACGCAATAATTCCAGCTGCAGTAAACCAGGTTGTTGGATGATAACTGGTTCCGGTAGCATTGAACACGATTTCGCATTTCTTTTTTCCATCGAGATACATCTCCAGGCTGACATTTTTGACGTTAAGCTGGTCCCATATTTCAATTAGTGGACTCTTGTACCAAGCCTGCGATGATGTGTTAGAAGTCCAACTAGTAAAAATGGTTTCATTTGTTACGCCATTTGTGTAGACTTCGTATGTATTAAAGTGAGTTTTAGCACGTATTCCAAAAAATAATACTTTTGATGTAATTTGCATCCGATCATATTTAGTGCTGCTGTATCGAGTCTTAAAAGAGCCAAAAGATCGACAAGTATTATTGCTGGAGAAAAATAAAGATGCGGATTTTGACTTCAAAAATGTTCGACTGGAACATGTCATGAAATTGGAGACTATGTCATCGGAAAATCCAGTCAAGACCTGTTTCATTAACTGCAAAATAAGAAGAACAAATAAGAACCGCTTCACGACACTCATCATTTCATTAATAATAAAATTTTGTTAAATTATATAATTTAATATAGTGTTTATCATTTAGCTGGATTGAGAACTCCTTCATATATCTTTTTTTCATGATATAACCCGATTAATGGCGCTATTAAAATTTGAAATATAATGTGCATAATTAATCAATTATAATTTTTTTTACTAAAATTGTATGAATGTAGTTTCATTAAAAACATGTGTTTTAAAAGTTTTTTGGCAGTGATTATCAAAGTGATGAAATTATTAAAACGGGTCATATATATATTATTTAAAAGGTTACATTATCATAATATACTATAATAAAGGAGTATTACATTACTATTGTTTTGGTAACCTATTGTCAGCACTTAACCTAATGAACATTTGATTTATTTTATATTGTGATATTTGTTTTAAAAGTTTTATCTTTTTTAATCATTATTTTTACTATGTACTAGTGGCTGTCGCAATGAATACTGTTTTCCATGAATTAAACTGTGTATTTTGTAAAAAAAAGTGGGAAAAAATTGTAGAAAAAACAGGAAGTTTAATATATTTTTAAATTATTTTACTGCAACAGTTTAGCCATGTTATTTTTTATTATATTTTAATAAGTGTTATGCAAATTCATGATAATTTATTTAATGTTTAAGAAATTTTCTATTATTATTAAATTTACCTATTTTAGAAACATAATATAGAAGAGATATTGTTATTTAATTCACAAACTTCAATATATATACATATATATCTATATAGTTGATGAAAATTTTGCATATGTATTTTAAATTATACAAATAAATTGGTAATTTAAAATATATTTATATTATTTAATCTGTTTATATCTCCTGTGAATTTGTCCATTAATATGTCAATTTCATGTTATTTAAATATAATGGTTAATAAATAATGGGGCAGTGACGTTACTAGTATTTTCAGAGCTGCAATAAATTGCAAAAAGGGCGTATTATTACTAAAAAGGGTACATATTGTATTTAATGTTTCGTTGTAATCTTTTTTAATTTAATGCACTTTAAATAATGTAGTTTAGATTGCTATTTTTTAAATTTCTTTTGAAAAGTAAATGTTATCCGGAAAACACACCATTTATAAATTTGAGTTTTTTTTTCTAAAAGCGCACTAATACTAATTTTATAAAAATGTGCTTTTATAAAATATTAGCTTCAACCAAAACACATGCATTCTATTAATGTTTCCTCTTTCGCTAAAAAAGGAACATGTATAAAGAAAAAATTACTAACAGGGCATGATTAAATAATATATGGTATGCTCTTTTCCGAAAACGAAAACGCAAATTACATTCCTGAATGACATAAGAGAATAAGCAAAGTATAATCTTGACTAGATTATTTATTGATGTATAAAATTCAATGAAAACCAATGGAAACAAATGCTTTCGTGTTGTGCGCATTATTTTTATTCAAGGTCAATTCATACAATTGAAATGAATTGTATTCTCAGATTAGAGATTGAAATTTGTCTGAATACCTTATATTATTAAATATAATAAAAACTACATTAAATAATGAAGTCAAGGGCCGCACAGGAAGCGGTTTCAAAGTCTATTTGAAAGAGGGGTGAAATAAGGAAGAACACATAAATATCAATTCCATAAAATTGGTGAGAAATTACATATCGGTTAGCACAACCAAAACAAATGATAACGATCATATTATACACAATAATTACTGAAAATATATGCTTAATTATATAAAAACTACATAACATAATGACAATAATTTTATGAAAACATAATTAAAGATATATACTGAGGCAGGATCTATATAAAGTCCTACATAAACATTCATAACCATTACATGTTCCTATTATAAAAGAAAGTTAATATGTTTGAGCAGAGAGTGCGAGTCAACCTTGAGCAGATAGTGCGAGGCAACCTTCAGAAAACTGCGAGACAACAAAAGAAATAGATTCAAGTATGGATGTCTGACAATTGGGTGTAATCTGACGTCGAAAATGTTCAGAATACAATTTATACAAAATTTAAGTTGATAAACACGCAAATAAATATGAACAACGAAATATTGCGACACGAGTGAAATTCGAAATGCTTAAATGTAGCAAGATATTCAATCAGATTTACTATCAAAAAATGATATTCGTACACGTACTCATTCAGTTAATAAAGTAAAATAATTTTGAAATATAGGGAACAACAATAAAAATGTTTACTTTGTTGATACGTTTGAATTGAATATAAATATTTTGCTGTCAGATGTTGCTGCAAGTCAAAGAAACCATGTTTGTAAAGATAGTATATTTTTATTAAAATTAGCCTTAATTTTTAATAATTATTGTCATTTATTCAAAACAGCAAATACTGCAACAACGATAAACTATTAAGTCATGAATTAAAGAATGATATATTCTCAATCTGTATTCAATAAATTCATGATATAGGTAGTGGCCTATATATATATATTTTTAAATACGGCAAAATTTGTTCGCTTCAAGAATCACCATTTCAAAGTTGTAGCAGTTTTAACAACCAGAATTCATTCCAATACGATCATTGGTTGATTCAAAGACTGTTCGTTTCTAAAACACTAATAATATAATCATAAAAATCAATGTATATATCAGTTCATCTACTATTTATAGAGCTAGATTAATAGATGATTACACGCCATATAAGAAAGATTCAACCGCAATATTAGTAAATCTAAATTAATTAATTAAAAATTAATTTAGTATCAAATAATAGATGAAGAACGACTGGAAAACTTTTCCAAAAAATAAATTGTGCAATTATAGAGGCAATATGTCACCCTAGGGTGAAGCTCAACATGGCTCTGACGAAATTATCTCCCAATTGTGAGATAATTTTTTACGGCCATACTTTACCTTAACTGTATAAAAAAATAATACGTACTGATAATCCACGTCGACTCAGACAAACACCAGTTGGGATAGAATAAACGAAACGAGAGCAACAAAAGATTGGTTCTTTTTGCTTTTCTGTTAGGTTCAACTTATAAGTATTATGTGTTCGAGTCAGTATTTGTGATATTTTGTCCCCTAATAAAGTAGCAGAAATCAGCGGAAAAACAAATGAAGCTCCGCTTAGTTTTAATGTCTTTACTTTTCCTTATGTTAATCATGCTAGTTAATATTATTTTTAATTTAATTCATTATAAATTATATATGTTGGACCATAAAGAGCGCTTTAATACAATTGTTTCATTCTTGACCATAAATGGATGACGACATGAAAGTGACTATAATATATAGTTTTGTGAAAATCGAGAAGAATTTTATTCTCCTTCATCTATGACATTTGTGAGTTAATTATCTTCACAATTCAGAGTACAGTAATTGTCAGATTTTTATAGAAGATAATAAACTGCCTTCAATCAGACAAGTTGTGCGAAGGCTGTGATGTGGAATGTGGAAATAAATGAACATGGAACTCAAAATTACGCTGGACAATAAAAAACAGAAAGATTACAATATATTTCCACTTTCTTGACTTCATCATCAGAGATAGGTGATAACAAAATATTTAATTAACTATATACAATTCCGACTGTCAAAACAAACATGAACTCAAAAAGCAAGATAGTGGCAACAATATGGCGCGATAATAAATATATATGTTTTTCATCTCATTGTATTGAATAGCAACTAGTAAAAAAGTGGGAGTGGGGCAGTTTCATCTACCGGTAATTGTTATTATATGTATAAACAAGTTGTATAAGCACTTACATAAAATAATCTGGAAACAAATGTACATATTATAAAGAGCCAGGACACATCACTCAATTTAGTAATCTCAAAAAATAAGAATCCCACATTATACTCATACTATGCAGCTATATACAAGTCCACAAGAAAAAGTACACAATATACATACATGGCAATCGGGCAAAACGTGTCGATAAAAAATATTTGCAAAATCCGTCAGATGAAAATATAAATCAAGAAAAATAAAGTTCTTTGAGATCAAGTCTCTCTATACTATAAAGACCGCATTTATAAATTATCTAGTTCATGTTGAAACTGGCAAAGTGCTGCGCATCGACTGAAGTAGACGAACCACGGTGCAGCGTTTAAACGGCCGTGTTGGACTCAACTATTTCCGGTGCGTTGTCGGTGGGCAGGAAACAGAGCAGAGGGGTCATATAGGTATCCCCCTCCGTCTGACTTTGGTTCTGTTCCTCGGCAAGAGGGTTGTCGCGTGAGGAGGGCAGCGAGAGAGTGCTTGACACACTATGTGCGGTGTCGTCTGGAACAATAAGCAGAGAAAGATGACAGCGAGATAGAGAGAGAGAGAGAGATGAGAGAGATAGAGGAGAGGAGAGAACGATAGAGAGAGAGAGAGATGAGAGAGAGATAGATAGAGAGAGAGAGAGAGAGAGAGAGTGGGAGAAAGAGAGAAAGAGAAATGTGTGAGAGAGAGAGAAAAGTGGGGTGAGAAAGAAGAGTGAGATGAGAAAGAGAGAGAAGAGTGAGGTGAGAGAGAGAGAAGATAAAGGTGAGAGAGAGTGAGAGAGACAAGTGAGAGAGAAGATAAAGGTGAGAGAAAAGAAAAATTATCCACAAATTTCCTTTAAATTTGGTCCACGAAGACATCATTAACAAATATCTAAAATGGATATGAAAATATTAAAACAATTTCACCATTAAGTTTAGTATACGTGTATCAAAGTGTATCAAATTTCAAACTCAATTGGTCATCGGGAAATATGATATTTGGGGGGAAGAAGGGATGTACCCATAATTTCACGGCATTTAGAAATTTACACGGCGCATGAAAAACTATTTTCTCAAGTACATATTATAATTCTTTCAATTTCTGTAACTTACATAAGTACACTAATTCATTCCTATAGCCTATATTGCCATAATTATCACGTCAACAGATACCCAAATACAGCTCCACCCCACCCCACCCCACCCCTCCCCTCCCACCTACCCATCTCATGATCGGGATTTCTGGTTCTGTTGGCCCACTCATTGTAGTCGTACACCTTGGTAGCGGCACTCTGCATATTGTTCTCCACCGAGTCGGTCGAGGATCCACGGTTGTGGTAGAAGCTGCACTCGCGAAAGAAGCTGTCCGCGTGAGCCTCAATGCTCACCAAGATTTCGAGAAAAGCGGGCCGATTCTTGGCCTTGTACTTCCAGCACTGTAGGATCACTGAAGCTCTGAAGTTGAGAGGGACCATTTCAGTTGGCGGCAATATTATATTATACCAACTTTAAAACTAATACCTTCCACGGGTTGAGAGAACTCTGAAAACACCTTTACTAGGTCAGATCGGAAAATGGTGTAATGCAAAGCGGACACTTACAAAAGGGGCGGACACTTGGTGGGTAGGCCTCCAGAAACCAGAGTGTTTCCTGCAATCACGTAGTTGATCACTTCCTCATGGGACATGCCGCGGTATGGGAGGGAAGCCAGGGTGACAATCTCCCATAAAACAACCCCATATGACCTGAAAATGTGGGGAGGGAAGGGGCAGGGCGACGTATATAAACAGGCAAGCATATCGACTCGCAAGTACAATTGAAAATGGAAAATAATGACTAACTAGAATTAAAGGAAACAAAAATAGGTCCATAAAGATTGTCCATACGAATACGAAAACTAAATTCTGCCGATAAAACTATGGTGAGTCACCACCATAAATGGCATTATACACTGATCGATAAAATGTCTGATGACACCATAAACTTTCCAATGACTTTCCAATGTCTTTGGATGACACGCAAGGCAAACCACCAAGCAACGATCGATAAAGGTCTGATGATTGGCAAGACAAAGTATAATAGATCAAGTAACAAAAACTCAATGATAATGACTCACTAGAAATATAATTTGAAAATAATCGATAAAAAAATAATTCTTTAGAAAGACTATAAAACATCGGTCAATAAAAGCTAGAATAACTAGATCGATAAAAGAATGATGTATCACTAAAAAGGACATCAAAATGATATCAGCCCGATGAATAATTAGTTACTATAATCATCAGACAGCAATCAATGATACAAGGATCGATCCAACGACAAAAAGCCGATGACTCACCAGACATCTGACTTGACCGAGAAGTAGGCCTTCTTAAGGGACTCCGGCGACATCCACCGAATCGGCATGCGGCCGCGGCCATGCTTGCGGTAGTAGTTGTTGTAATAGATGTCTCGGGCCAGACCGAAATCTCCAATCTTCACCACTAACTGGCTGTCCACCATACAGTTGCGGGCCGCCAGGTCTCTGCGCGTCCGGAACAGGGGCAGAAGAGGATAAGGTGGGGGACAGATTCAAAGTATACTAAATGACTACATGCATGAGCAATTGTTCAGATGTAGCGATTATAATTTTAAACATATACAGAAATAATAACTATTTCGTATCAAATGATTCAAGCGATACCTATTTTTCTACCTACCTAACGAATTTTATAGGTGGGATTTAAAACTTTTAATCTAGTACTCTGAGCTGATTATATTTAACCATTGAGGTGGCGGGTAGGAGAGAAAAAGAGGCGATATAAGTAGAATAAGTAAAATGAAAGAAACAAATTCGAGACAATTTATGGCAAATTAGAACCGTTGACAATGAATTGGGACAGATAAAGGAATTATGTGGCTGTTTACTAAATAAAAAATTGGAACTATTTATTGCAGATTGAAATTATTTATAGAAAATCGGAACTATTTATTGCAGATTGCAATTATTTCTAAAAAACTGGAACACTTTGCATCAGGGAGAAGGGGTAACACGCCCTACAATGGGGTAAAGAGAACCGTATTAAACTGGCGCATTGACCTGTCGCCTCACCTGTGCACGTATTTCAGATTGCTCAGATAAGCCATCCCATCGGCGATCTGACAGGCCCAGAGTAGCGCCTGCTTCTCCTTGACGATGCCCTCCCCTTCGTCCCCCATCCGACGGAGGTAGCTCGCCAGATCCCGGTTGTCCATGAACTCCATCACCACCACCGGCATCGTGGAGAAAGAGCGGTCTGGGGGCAGTTTAGAAAGGTGAAAGAATTGAAGAAAAAACTAATAATTTAGAAATAAAAAAATAATAAATAATAAAAGACTCCGTAACGAACAAAAGTGAAATAAACTAAGAGTGGGAGATGTGTGTGTGTTTGCATTGGAGGTTGAAGAATTTGTAGAGGGCGATAGAAACACTTTAGAGGGAGACCAACACACCCCCAATCAACTCACTTAAGTCCTACAAAAATGAGACAGTGATGTGATAAACTGGGACAGTGATATGGTAAACTGGGACAGCGATATGGTAACCTTGGACAGTAGTGTGGTAAACTGGGACAATAATTTGGTAAACTGGACCAGTGATGTGAAGAGCTGGGACAGTGGTGTAGTAAACTGGGACAGTGATGTAGTAAACTGGGACAGTGATGTAGTAAACTGTGGCATTGCTGTAGTAAACTGGGACAGCGATGTGATGAGCTGGAACAGTGATGTGGTAGATATGGAACAGTGATGTGGTAAACTGGGACAGTGATGTGGTAAACTGGGGCAGTGAAGTGGCAAATTGGGACAGTGATGAACTGGGACAGTGATGTGGTAAGCTGGGACAGCGACGTGGTGAACTGGAACAGTGATGTGGTGGATTGGGACAGTGATGTGGTAAACTGGGACATTGATGTGGTAAATTGGGACAGTGATGTGGTAAACTGGGACATTGATGTGGTGAACTGGGACAGTGATGTGGTAAACTGGGAGATTGATGTGGTGAACTGGGACAGTGATGTGGTAAATTGGGGCAGTGATGTGGAAACTTGGACAGTAATGGGGTAAACTGAGACAATGATGTGGTAAACTGGAACAGTGATGTGGTAAACTGAGACAATGATGTGGTAAACTGGGACAGTGATGTGGTAAACTGGGACAGTGATGTGGTAAACTGGGACAGTGATGTAGTAAACTGGGACATTGATGTAGTAAACTGTGGCATTGCTGTAGTAAACTGGGACAGCGATGTGGTAGATATTGAACAGTGATGTGGTAAACTGGGACAGTGATGTGGTAAACTGGGGCAGTGAAGTGGCAAATTGGGACAGTGATGTGATGAACTGGGACAGTGATGTGGTACGCTGGGACAGTGATGTGGTACGCTGGGACAGTGATGTGTTACGCTGGGACAGTGATGTGGTGGACTAGGACAGTGATGTGGTAAACTGGGACAGTGATATGGTAAACTGGGACATTGATGTGGTGAACTGGGACAGTGATGTGATAAACTGGGACAGTGACATGGTAAACTGGGACATTGATGTGGTGAACTGGGACAGTGATGTGATAAACTGGGACAGTGATGTGGTAAACTGGGGCAGTGATGTGGTAACCTGAGACAGTGACGTGATGAACTGAGACAGTGATGTGATAAACTGGGACAGTTCTGTTGTAAACTGGGACAGTGATGTGGTAAACTGGGACGGTGATGTGGTAAACTGGGACAGTGATGTGGTAAACTGGGACAGTGATGTGGTAAACTGGGACAGTGGTGTGGTAAACTGGGACAGTGATGTGGTAAACTGGGGCAGTGACGTGGTAAACTGGGGCAGTGACGTGGTAAACTGGGACAGTTAGGACTTACCGACAGTCGACACAGTGGCAGCAGTAGAAGAGGGACCGAGGTTGAGGAGACCTTTTCCCGCCTGCCAGCGAGTTCTCTGCTGTCCTAGATCCTTGGTCCGACTCACCACACCCAGGAGACGCACTAGATGATAGCTCTGGAATTCCTTCATGTAGCACGCCTCATTGATGAAGTCACGACGGTCATAAATAGAGCTTGACTTGCTGATGGTCTGTAACACAAAAAATCGTCTCATCAATCCGGAATTCATTTTCAACAGAATCTCCGAATGTAGAATTAACACGAAGAAATTAAGCATACCTTGATGGCGACATCAATATTGAGCGGGTCGGGAAAGTACTTCCTAGCCGGAGTTGTCAACCGGCGCACCACTCCCCGGTACACCATCCCGAAGCTGCCCTTGCCCAGCGGCTGGGATAAGTTGAGCAGGTCGATGTTCTCCCGGTCCATCTCCCATTCGTCGATCTCATAGATGTTCCAGTACTCGGGGTTGGGGGAGACCCAGGTGTGCTGCAGTAAGTATCTGGGAAGCGGAGAGAGGGGGTAGAGAAGGGGTTGAGAGGGGGAGAGAGAGTAAGGTGTCCTCTAGCGTCACTGACTCAGGCACGCACAACGTGACCCTTATTAACACAAAGAAATAATACATAATAAATATTTGAGATTACGGCTCCGATTAAAGGAGCTTACAACATCAATATCATTATAACAAAATGTTTCTTTACAATTACATAATAATGCACTTGTGGACTGACTGTATGGCAAAGTGCAGTAAATAGGATAATTATGTTCAATAATATTTAAACCATTAGGCTGTGAAGTCTTACATTTACAGATATATTTCAGTTCCAATCTAGATCGGTCTTTAGAGGGAAGGAGAGGGAGAGAGGGGAAGAGAAGAAGAGATAGAGGGTGAGATAAAGAGGGGAGAGATGGATAAAGTGAGGAAGGCGAGAGAGAGAGAGAGAGAGTGCGAAAAGAGGAGAGAGAAAGAGGTGTGTAGATGCTTCGAGAGTAATCTCTAAAAAATACGTCATGAGAGTTGATGACGATTTTCTATATAAAAAGTTCGTTTTCATTTAACTAAAACTACAGTGGCGACAAAGACGTGCATTATAATAATGCATAATATAGAAAACGGGAGGGGAGTGAGGATGTGGAGGGGTTTTATTACCTTCGCCTTTGCTGCTGTACGCAGATGCCGACAATCAGAGCAACAATGATGACGATGAATACAACGATAACTCCAGCCACCCAAAATATGTTTTCTGAAAAGGGAATAATATAAATAAAAAGGGTTAACGCCATATTATCTACATTGATCACACAAAACAATTTGAGTCATAAAGGCAGTTATAGGAAGACAAAACACTGATGGATTAATACTAGACATTTCTACAAATGTATATTGAATACTCGCATGTGTAGTACAATATTTAAGCTACATAATGGTTGGTACAGACATACAAGTTTGTCAGCAGGGTAGCAAGAGTTCCTACAATTTAGCTGATTATTTACTTGAACAACGAACAGGATATTGTGATGGCCGCAATCTATTCATATGTTAGTTAGTCTAAACAAAGTTACATTCCTTAATCTTTGATTTTTAATATTTTATAAATTGACTAAATTTCACAAGCCTCCTCCCACTGTAATAATAACAAATTATTGTTTTATATTAAAAAATGTATAGTCTAAAATAAATATATGTAATTAAATTGCAAAACAAATATTCCAATAAAACAATTTAAACCTTTTAAGAGAATATGAAAATAGAAAAATAAAAGTAAAATCTAAAAATCAATGCGTTGACAATAATAAATATGTTAGCTTATGTATATATACAAGACTAGCATAGTTAATAAATATGTGCACTGCACAACAAATTCTGAATATATAGAGCTTTATAATATATAAAACAGCAAAAATTAAATTATATTAAACATTTTCTTCTTTGGTTTATCCCGTTTTTTGGCTACTTTTGGAGAGAAAAAATATATTTAACAAACCCCTCAATTAACTATATTGGTTTACTTTCCGAGTGTCCTGAATAAAACAGAACTAAGTCGATAATTTTTCCAGGACCTTGCCTACATCCTTCCTCTACAACCACAAAATACTTCGGCACACACAAACAGCACACAAGAAACAGTACACACAACCCCTCGAAAATCCACTCGAGCACCCACTTACTTGTTCCCGGCACGCTGAACTCCCGCACGGCAGTCCACGAGTTGTTGCCAGCCAGCGAGACGACAATCACCTGGAACTCGTAGGACCCCGGGACCAGGTCTTTGAGCCACACACCCCCCATCTCCAACTCGGGCTCCTCCGGAGGCCAGGGGCTGTTCCGCCGGTGACGACGCGGCAGTGGCTCCAGGGAGATGTTGAGTTTGGTGGAGGTTGGGGTTGAGGTTGAGTTGTTGACTCCTTCGACCTCGTCGTCTACTCTTCCTCCTCCTCCTCCTCCTTCTCCTTCTTCTTCTCTGGTGTGGTCGAGGGGGGTGGTTGCGCCGGTCTTCTTTGACAGGTGGTAACGTGAGGAGGTCTTTTTGCTCACCGACATCCAGACTTGCTTGGAGATGCATTTGGGGGACCAGAGCTCCTCCTGAAGAAGACAGTTAAGGGATTGTGATATATGGGGCTTTGTGTGTAATGTAATCTCTTCTTGAGACAAAATCAACTGTTCATTTATTTACAGGCAATATCTGGAACAGGAGAGTACAATCAAAGTCAGGGGAAATAGTTACGGTTTTAGGAAACACTTCAAATTGGGAGAGGATAGTTATTTTTTCCCAGGCCGCAGAAAGTTGGTAGCAAGTGCAGGGAGGGAGCAGCGAAGAAAAGAAAAGTAGAAAGGACCCATCAAAAAGGAGACTCAAACTTTTCATATTTGGTGAGCGAGTTCATAATTTCAAAATTAAATATTCAAAATACAGTTTGTGATGGCTGTGACAAATTGTAAAAAATTATACCACGACATAAATTAAACTCGTATTGTAATCAGATGGAAACATAATTAACACGACCGAATTCCAAAACATACAATTAAACGACACCATGAGACACAAATTATTTTTAAAATCTTATTTTTTATAGTTTTGATTTTTGACAGTTTAAAACAAATTAAAGTAAGTACATATTAGCTGTAAGTTTCCAGATTGAGTCAAGTGTTGTGCTAGGTCTGCAGTAAAGAATGGAGAGAGAAGAGAGAAGGGGGAAAGAGAGAGAGAGGAGAGAGAGAGAGTGAGAGAGAGAAGTCTCCAGCCACAATCACCCAAGCAACCACGCAATCCAGAACAGGTGCTGATGGCTCCCAAGAAGCGACACCTAACTCAACCCGACTGCCAGGAGACCGAACCACCCGAAAATAACAAACCCACTCCATCAGAGACGCAAAAGCTTTTCAAGACGAGGGGGAGAGAGGGAAAGAGAGAGAGGGGAGAGAGAGAG
>JAUZND010021451.1:0-25394 GCA_034780555.1 Coelogynopora nodosa | reverse complement strand
TAGAATTATAACATTCTTGTGACTAAGACAATTTTTTTTAAAGATAGAAAATAATTCTATTTACTGTTATCAATGCTAGTGTTTTATCTTCTTACCTTTATTGTACAATTTTAACAAAAATTAAAAAAATAGAATAACATTATGTTTACTGTCATCAATGCTGTTTTTCTTCTTACCTTCCTTGCACAATTTTAACAAAAAATTTGAAAGATAGAATATTATATTTACTGTCACCAATGTTGTTAAATCTTCTTACCGTCCTTTTACAATTTAATAAATAGAAAAAAACATAACATTTTCGGGGGCCAAGCCCCCTAACCCGCACCAGGCCCCTGGACCCTGCTGGGGCTTTGAAAAACTTGAAACTGTCTCCAGCGTCAGCCCCCCCTACATTTACGACGCTCCGCCGCCCCTGTAGGGTTATATTTATGTATGTATGTGAGTACAACACTAGATGTAGGCCTATATGTACATAAATGTATGTATACATATTTATGTAAATGTATATAAAATATGCACTGATAATGGTCAAGGGGGGGGGGGGGGAGGCCCAGGACCCCTTGATCCGCCCCTGACATACAGGGTTCCATATAATTTTTTTATACATTTTGTAACGTATTCGTTATAAAATGATGCCATTTAATTATTATGCATATGATTTTATGACATGAAAAAATGGACTTCTAGAAAACTAATATATATCGTTGTTTGGTGATATATATTGAAACATAAAATTTAGACTTTGTGGTGGTATAAAAAATATTTTTTTTATTGAACTACTGCACGTTAAAACAAAGTGTAAAACCAAAAAGGTATATAAGAAACAAATGTCAATATGACTATCAAAAGCAACATCCCGACTTTAATGCCTATACCCACCAAGCGCGACGCGACGCGATGAAATACGAAGGAGTGCCGCGTGGAAAAAAAATTGTCTATCACTAAGCGCGACGCGATAAAATACCATGTGCTATTATGGCTCTACAGAGATATATGTTTATCTATATGAACAGACCACGCACTGTATCTGTTTAACTACTTTAGCCCCTTGTCACGTAGTATAGATTGAGATAATTGGTAGCTATTGTTTGTTTACGACCAATGCATACAGTCTGTATACTGAGATTCCCTCTGTCACTCTTCCCATTATGTGCAGAAACATGTGTGTATGAATGATGTTTCATCAGTTATTATAGTGTTTGTATTGAAATATGCATTTCGTAGTGCGGAGTCACAGAAAAAGTTGAATAATTTCAACTTCAGTTTCGTCGCGTCATGTGGCTCTTGCTGGAAATATGCACATTAAAATGTATATAATCAACTTTTTGCTGCACATCGCGTCGCGCTTGATGAATATAGGCCTTTAGTTGCTAGTTGTAAAACCATCCCTCAACAGCACATCCTGATGACTGAATTTGTTATTATTTCTCTGCGTTTTAAAACTTTCGGTTTTCATAGTCAAAATGTTTGCAGTGTCTGATGTTGTTCTTTGAAGATATTCTTTTAAGATATTCAGAACATTTCTTTTGAGAATATTTTTCGGCCCGAATGATGTGGCCTGTAGATTTTTATTATTTTTGAGCTGAGCACCTCGCTCGGTAGAAGCAGATTATCTTTGTAATACAAATCTTTGTTTGAGATTTTGTGTGGCTAATATGTTAAAAGTTTACTTTGCATTATTTGGTTTATTTCCAGTGACATTTAAAACCGTTTCCCAACTGAACACGTTAAGTTGTTGATTGTATTCCACAAATAAGAAGTAACATTGGCTATGGGGGGATTCCTAATTAAGAGTGTTAATTGTCAATTGATTGTTTGTTGGCGTTTCTTAATGAATACGTGTTAGCAAGCACAATAGAAGTTTCATCACATTGCAACTTCTTTTCCGCAAGTTTTTTGGTGTCTTTCTTTCTTGATTTGCTAATTTCGTTGTCTCCTTCCTATAGATAACTTGAGCAGAATTTGGTTGTTTAACAAGGGGAATAGTCTTTGGTGGTATAATGAGTAGCTTCAATAATATCTGAGTCGTCATGACATTTGTATATTGACACATAATTTGCATCTGAAATCTTCAGGGAAATTTACAAAAATTGTTACATTTTACAAACTATGGTAGTTTCTTCTGGATGCTTTAGTCAATGGTCTAAAAATAGGTGTCATCATCATACTTTAGTTTTATATTACAGAAAATGCAGAAAATACAGAAATACAGAAAATACAGAAATACAGAAAATATAGAAAATACAGAAAATACAGAAACGCTCTCTATCTTTGATAAGAATATTGTCTGATTGTGATAGTCTTCGATAAAATTTATTAGTTTTATTTCATTTGGGTTTGTTAGGTCCAATGATTCTATATTTATTAAATTATAACAAAACTGACAGCAACTAAAGTACATTGTATGTTATGTTGTAAAATAGTGCTATTTTGAAATAATTTATCACTATTGCTTTTTATAAAATGTTTTGATATATTTTATTATACTTATCGTTTATCTTTTAATTACTGATTGATAAAATAATAAATATTAATTTTGTTACTGTGTTTATATATACCGAATAAGATATACAAAAACCGAACGTTTTACAAAATAACAATGTGAAAAGATATTGGCATGTTATACGGATGGTAAATATCGGATGGTGAATACGGTACTATCCATACATTGATTGCGGATTTCGAAAATAATACTTTTCAATGTGTTTTATGATAAAAAACTAAATACACTGATAATAGTGGATGATACCGCGATTATATATTATATTTTTTGGTAAACACTTTTTCAGTCAGCAATAATCGTTATAAATTATAATATTTAACTAAATAGTCAAATATTGGTTAATTTATTTAAATTATGGCACTATTTATGTGTCAATTTTGATTTTTCTGTACAGCACTATAGTACGGAATAGAACTGATATATTATAAAAATGTTATAATTTAAATTACTATATAAAAATTAACTATGTATGCAGACTTAATTTTTAAGACAATACCAAGATTGACAAGATAAAATAAATTAATTTTATGAATACTGAATATTGAGATAGATGGCTTATTTGGGAGGTAATACATAATTAGTTTTCATCTTTTCAACCTGTAAATCACAAACAAACTGAATAACACAATTGGAAAGTGTAATTAGACATAATATCATAATTGACACATTAGCAGATTCTATGACAGTTTGATTGCATTGCTATAATTGATCTCTCACGGAATCGAATTAATATTGTAAAATGAGTTAGTAGGTAAACCTGCATGATAAAAATAATCTAAAATTTATAAATATAAACATAAACAATTTTCTTAATGAATATGTTTTGTCATTAAATAATATATGAAATATAATATTAATAAATTTATAAAAAGAAAAGGTTACGGATACATTTCTAACGAATTCATAATAAAGTTTTTTTTCACATTAATTAAAAAAATTATTTAAAAAGGTTTTGTACTTTATTATATGTACTACTGTTATGGCCGTAGGAATGAAAACATGTTGGCGGGGGGAGGAGGGAGTGTGAGAAGACGCCATATATTTAAAACAAAGCAGTTTTGAATATGTAAAAATATATAAATTGATGAAGGTGTCAAACATTTTTTCGCAAGAGTTGGGAAGGCTATTCCTATGGCCTCACTGTTCAAATATAATATAAAGAAGAACACAGAAAACCCAATGTAGTGTATACAATATATATATATAATTAATTAGGATAACCTTTTACCTTTAGTTAAAACTAAATAGTCCCAAGTTATGTTAACGAATAATTAAAATAAATAGTAATTAACATTGAATATTCCATAAATTAAAATACTTACGTTTGTGTTACAAAATTTTCTAATATCTGACAAATTATTTTTACACTATTTAGTTTATATTATTTTATATTATATTAAGTACAGATTAAATATCACACTCACCATTTACTTAGAAATAATTTTCTTATAAAGGATAAAAACCAAAACAATAAATTTTGTTACACTCATTTATATTTGTTATACAAAAACATTACAAATAAAATATTTTTAGTTTAGACTATACATTTACATTAAATATCATCTAAAAGTATACAATAGAAACAACGTAACATTAACACTGACAAATGATGTTTCTAAATTTCGTTCCTAAATGAATATTTATCTAAATAGATTCTTCCATTCCAAGTTATAAAAAGCTCACCTAATTAATTTGAATGGAATATTCGCGTTGTTGTTATGAAATAAATCAAATTATTAGAAATTAATTATTGAAATCATCAGTGGACATCCGTTTCAGATAATTTTAGATATATTATTAAATACGGACTAAGGTGTCATTAGCCAAAATAATTATATTTCATATGAGAAACAAATGCCGTCTCTCAATGTTAACGTTTTTGATAGAAATATTGGCTGTACAAACGTATACATACACTGAAAAAAAGTTAATAACTTCATAAATTGTAATGAAATAGGATAAAAACACAACACTACATAAGGTATGAGAACATTTCAAAGGGAAACATTGTAATTCAACCCGACCTTTGATAACAAAGGCATGAACAAATTCAATTAAAATTGAGATATTATTTACTAATTAATAAAATATCTGAGGCTTTTAGTACAATGAACAGCTATATTAATTAGCAGACTTACAAATACAATGATATTTTTTCCTAGTCTCACAATTTCTTCGTTTCGAAAATGTCTTCATGTTAGGAGATTGTAAATAAATAATTTATCAGATTCTTTTGCTAAAGAAATTACAATATACTCTATTAATTTACACGTGTACATTTTTGTTGGATATATGGCAGTTTGTGACATGTGATTAAAATGACGACAATAATATTTTAAAAGTTTTGTAAATTTAAACAATTCCTTTATAAGGAAATGCACAACTTTATTTTGAAAATATACACAAGCGAAGTTGCTAGATTGTTAGTTCTATATTAAATTAAATAACATATTGATATTTATGTATATATATCTAGGCCTATTAAGAATAAAAACAAAATAAACTTTTTTCCGAATTAGAAGAAAAAGATACCTTAAGCTTTACTTATATACCGTGTTTAAATTAATTTTGCGCATGCAAAAATAGATTATTATTAAGATAATTAGTTTAATGTCTAAAAAAATTGTTTTGTATGGGGAAAAGTACAACTAAACTTCATTCTTGTTAGAAAATAGTGGTAGTTTACATGGCGTTTAATCAGAGTTTGCCATGACTACATATATTTATCATTAAGGGAATCATATTACCACCCAGCGCCCACCTATGGAAACTTAACAAATAGGAACAAACTATTGTCGCATAATTCGGGTCAAATCCAAATAACTTGTTCAAGCGGATTACTGGCATTACAATATTACAAGTCAAAAACACTCGAATCTGAAAACTAACAATAATAAAAACTGCATCAAATATGTGAACTCTGCGACGGGTATGCCTGAGTTAACGGATGGCTTTGGAGAGATTTAGCTATAAAAAGATAAAATATTGAAGTTTATTTAAAAAAGTGTATATTATATATGTAAGACATTTTCGAATATAATTTTACTTCAGTTGACAAATAAAAAATATTAAAGGTAAAAGTGAAACCGGCGTTTTAATTTATATTTTTCGGTTTCACTGTTATGCTAATTTTTTAAAGATTTGTTAAGTGAAGCAGAATTATGTTCAAAATGAATTTTTACTCTTATTTAAGTATAATATTTCATCTTTTTATTTCGGCTAATTTTAAATAGAGTGGGTTATTTACCCATTCATTTATTTTATGTAATTTTCATTATTTTCAACTAGTATTATCAGGGTTTTAAACCTGATGATATTTAAATACAATCAGCTGAATGGGGCAAAAAGAAACAATAACTTAATTATTTTTAACAAATTAGTTCCCACAAATAGTTGCGGTCAAATCCAATTCGTCGAATAAAACATAATAAATTTTTTTTATCTCACTTGTTAAAGGAAAAGTGGCAGCTCTGAGCATCCGGATGCACCCGCTTGCGCACTCCATTCTCAATGATGAAGGTGTCCTGATTACTCCCGCTCTTGTCCAACCAGCTTCCGCCACCGCTGTTACCAGAGGGGAGTGCAGGAGGAGAGGGGGACATTCTCCGCTCGCCTGGGTGCGGCTGGCCACTCGACATGGCCGCTATCGACCCGGGTGTGATGGGTGGGGCCGACATGATGGAGGGCAGGGTGCGCCGCCTGGTGCGTGACCCCCTAGACGCCTGGCTCAGATCGGACATGCCCGAGTCGGGAGTTCCTGAGTCCCACCTGCAGTTGAGAAGAAAAGGAAGATAAAATACCGTAAATTTATTTCAAGCAGGAAAACTAAAGGACGAGACTGAAATAAGTGGATTCAAAATTTACTGGAAAATAGTGATGGGACGATTATCTTTTTTTCATATGTCGAGAAACTTTATTGATATTGATTAAGTGATTGAATATTCTGTACCTATAAGAAAATGAAGATAACATCTTGAACTATATGAGCTTTATATATAACCAACCAATTAACACGGATGGAAAATTTTAGTTATACATTTCTCATAGTTATATTCTTCTTTGTGTTTGATATACGGTAATTGAAATCTTGGAATCATAATTAATTATTACTTTAAATTGACCAGGGATAACATTAAAATAGATTAACAATTTAATGATTAAATGATTTTAGATTCAATTCATGAAGATTACTTTCACTTACGTTTTGAAATTTTTCGAGCTCAATATTGTTTTTTTTAGAAATTACCGAATTAAGGGCAACATGTGGTTACTTCACCTGCTCATCCCGTTGGTTGTGCCGGTGGTGGTGGACTCTTCCAGGGAGCTATCTCGGCCCAGCCCGCTATCACGCTTGGTGCGGGGCAGACTGTGTGAGTACTGGTCGTAGTGGTCGACAACCTGAAGATGCAGCATGCCACATGACGGATTTTTCAGTTTACCACAATATAGGCGTAAATCTTCATGTAGAAATACAATACTTTATAAATTAATCTCATTTCAAATTAATATAATAATAATATTATTGTCATTTGATTAGGTTTTTTAACATTATTGGTTTTTTGATAGTATAAAACAAGAGGCTTCTGAGCCTAAAAAATTTATCTAGATGTTATTTTTCTATATGGACAAGTTTCATAGTTTTTTTTTAAATTTCGTAGAAAGATATTTTTGCTGTGGTCCAAAGTATCCAAAATATTAAAGTGTTATACTGAACACAAAAGTAAAAATATAAAGTATTGTAGTAATCTATAAAGTATTATATGTTACACATAACAATTCCGTTTTCAAATAGATTTGTTGATTTTTTAAATATCCAAATTAGTTATCATTAAAAACTGTAGGACATTGTCCAACAGAGACTTAAAAAAATTAATATAAATGTGTGAAATATGTTAAAGTTTATAACATGCAATAGATAATTATATTATTATACATTTAAAATTATTATTGTAAATTTTATATTATTATAATTTTTATAAACTGTTTTAAGATTCGATTCATAAATAAAAAGTACACCTTTGAAATCATAATGAATATAAATTATTGAATGAATAGATGACAAAACATTTAAACATTAAAAGAGATTTCATTTTCAAAATGTTTCATCTCAAGTGTATCAAATCATCAAATGAACCGGTTAACGACCTGTGTGGACGCCGTGATCTCCGTCAAGCGCTGCTTCTGCGGCGGTTGGTTCTGATCCCCCGTGGCAGGCAGGGGTCGCTGGGTGTTGACTCCTCCTCCTCCCCCGTGATGCTGATGCTGCTGCTGCTGCTGACCTCGAGTCTGACGTAGCTGCGGCTTGGAAGCGGTGGCGGCGGCAGAGGAGGAGGAGGAGGAGAAGTCCAGGAACTGAGCCTGCTGTCCACCGCCACGCTGGCCGTGTGGGTAAGCCTCGTCACCGCCGGGGGTTCGACTGGTTTGTCGACGTAACGGAACATCTGCGTGGACTGCGCTTGATGTTTGCACCTAGACCGATGGGCGATGAAAAAGAGAAAAGGATTTTTGGGTATAGTTGGGAGAATTTGATAACTAAATTTCAAACAGCACGACCACTATACATAGAGCAGGAATTCTTTAATTTTAGATGAATTTTGGCCAACTCTGGCTAAGCAGCAGTCTTTTTATCTCTTATCCTCGTAAGCGTCTACATTTTGTAGCCAACTGATTTTCGAGAAGTTGTATCTTTAGCTGAAAAATAGATATGACAAATCTTTTGGTGGACGATTTATGTCACATTATAGGCTACATTATGGTGTATGTGAATTGTGAAATAGCTGCTTTTATTTATGAATCGAGCACAATAGGAAGACCTGCAGACCATTCTTACACGACCATGAAAACAAAATTGTTATGGTATCATATGCCTAAAAGAAACAGATGTGTTATTCTGCTAAGCTCTACCCATTCTGGTTCCACCACTATACCTGAATTTTCCAACAAGCCACAAATGATTTTAGACTAATGAGGGCAAAGGTGGTGTTGACCAACTAGATGAAAACGTTAGTGAATTTATGTGTCGTAGAAAAACAGTTCGTTGGCCACTTATAGTGTTTTATAACATTTTAGATGTAGCAGCATTCGATGTATATCGTATCATGAAGAATTACGACCCTGCTATAAACAGGCGATCGTTTATGAAGAACTTCAGTTCAGAATTAGTGCATAAACATGCTGTACACCGTCATAGACACAACAATTATCTCTCGAAAGAAGAAATGGAGAAATTTTCGGATTCTGACAGACAGTTGTACAAGAACCTGAACAACTTCATGGAAACTTTTGGACTCTGTTTTATTAATTTTGCAGTTTAGTAATTTATCAATACGTTCTGTAATACGTTCATAAATCTAATATGTTCTAATTTTTATTTTAACAAAACGATGTTCACTTTATGTTATGCAAGTTCGTTAATTCATTCCTTCAATTCATTCATTGTATTCAAGCTATGGCTACAAAATGTAGCCGCCTACGAGGCAGAAGTTAATTAAATGTGTACAAGGATAAGTGTTAAAGTGAAACAATACTGACAATACACGATAACTTAGAGTAGAATAATAACATCATAAAATTAATGAGATTAATAAAAATTATATGAAAGTGTAAAAAAACAAATATGATACACGCAACGTACCTTCAGATCGTGTAAATTCAAATTGATATAATACAAATAAATTTAAAATATGAAGTTGTTTAGACCTCTATGATAAGCTTTAAAAGGGTCAAATGTGTTTTAAATAAGATTCACTCAAATAATTAAATCAGAGTCATCAATCTGGAAGAGGGGATTTTTGTCACATACAGAAAAGAAATTACTGGAATAAAGTGTATTGACCAGTTTATCACTACCACCCATAGTGTCAATAGATCTAAGAGTTACCGGAAACAAATTTTGTTCGTTTTAAATCCAAACTATCATTAGTATTAAATTCTATTAATTTAATGTATACAATTATAAGAATAAAAGTTAATGAATTACAGTTTATTTATCCGTGATTAAGTTTTCAGTGGTCCTAAATTGTATTTTGACAATTTACTGGCTAAGTCATAATTTTTGGTCAAATTTTATTTAAACTTCTGCAATCAACAGTATGTGTTTTTTCTGCTTATAACACTTATATACATTTGTATATAACACTTATATATTCTCATTAACAAGTACAGCCTCCTAAAAGTACAGAATCCTAAAAGTACAGAATCCTAAAAGTACAGAATCCTAAAAGTACAGAATCCTAAAAGTACAGAATCATAAAAGTACAGTGTCCTAAAAGTACAGTGTCCTAAAAGTACAGAGTCCTAAAAGTACAGTGTCCTAAATGTACAGAGTCCTAAAAGTACAGAGTCCTAAAAGTACAGCGTCCTAAAAGTACAGTGTCCTAAATGACATTGTAAGCAGGGGTGTATCCACGATTTCGAATTAGCGTGAGGCGTGAGGTGGAAACTACGCCCTTTTCAAAAAATAAATAAAAATACACCTTCCCAAAACAAAGCAAACAAACACTAATTTGGGTTCCTATATTATATTGTCCTCTAATTTACGCTCTCCTCCATAATTATTATATTTTTCTATATTATTTTTCCTATAATTTACATTCCCTTCCATAATGATTATATGTGGCAACCTTTCGTATTTGGCACTCAAAAAATTTCTAAAACGTATACCCGAATTTACAAAATCAAACATAAAAATTCCATACTTTCAAGGAATGATTTTATTGCGCTAATATTGATTTGACCTTTGATGATTATAAAACATTATTATTTAAAAGTATTAAGTATGTAAAATATTTATTATTGTAATACTAACCATATATATTTATCTCAACTGATTAATATATAAATTAATGTTTTTTAGAACCGTAAAGCATACAAGCTAATTCGGGATAATAATTTTGTGTGTGAAGTAGATATATTTTAAATAACTGTTAACTCATATATATTTAATCCTATAACTATATAATTCAAATGAGGTTGGCAACTGGAATAACAGACGAAGTGCACTACAGTCAAATCTATGTAACTGTTGAAACCTAGATGAGGAGGCCTCACCCATTCTGTAGTCGTGAAAATATTGCACTTGGTTCTCATGAAAATCTCCGGTGTACAATCTTATAGATCTTGGTCGTGACGTCCTGTTTCTTTATTCAAATAATTTTTTCTCTCTTAGTAATTCCGTCAATTCTTTATCTAGTTTCTTCTTGTGCAACAGAGCGACTGCGTACGCTTTTATCGAGTTTTCTTTTTGTTGTATATTCGACTGAATTTGCTGTTCAATAGCATTTACAGTTTCAGCCAATTTGACAAGCTTGGAATTCTTCTTTCTTTTGCAAATTGCTTCTCTGTTCCTTTTCTTCTTCTGTAGTCACTGTTCATACTTCAGATAGGCCATCGTCGTCAATTGTAAAAGAGAGTCTGTGATATGAAAGGTAAAAACGTGTGTGTTTGGTTCTTGACAAATATGTCTTTATCGCGGTTTTAATTCAATTTGAATTTTTTGGGGTTAAATATAGATATTATTGTTCGTGTAATAGTGCCATTGTTCAGGAATTCGGGCCATAGTGACTATTTTTGGGTTTTGGCCCAAATTCGAGCCTATTTAGGACCACAAACTGTTTATATTGATATGAAAATGAGAAATGATATATAGTGTTCTAAGCAACAAGTGACAACTGATTGCTATTTACCCCGAGATATATTTTAATCGTGAGCGCTTAGTGTGAGTTATCTTAGCGCAAGCGTTTAAAATCTTAAGCTGATCACAAGTGAGTGTAATAACTTTTTCTAACTAATAAAAATATTCAATAGTCCCATAAATAATATTGTTTAGATTGATTTCGAACTTTGTATGCAATTTCGTAGCGTGTTTATTTCTAATTTCGACCACTATTTAGAAAATAAATTTTTAAATTAATAAATTGATTCATAAAAAACAATATAAAAATAATGAATGCTTATACATTCCACTATTATTGTGAAAAATTTGTTAAAATGTTTAATTCTAAATATTATTGTACAAAAAATAATTTGTTTCTTTGTTTCAGTCACAAAATAATGAATAACCTGAATTCTTATTTCCATTTAGAAACATTTTCAAAGAGGGATAGTTTGTATATAAAGAACTCAATACAAATTGCAGAGTATACTATCGATAGTAGGCCTACGAAGTAAAATATAAAGTACATTATGAAAGTCTTTCATACCCGGAGGATAGGGTCGTCTATCGGAGTCTGACTGGTCCCGCCAGAGCGGCCGCGCAGCTGCCCAGGTGGCGGATTGTTGAGCTGAGGGCCCGCTTGGGCGGAGGAGGAAGCGGCGGCCAGATTCGTGTTAGACCGATGATGGTGGCGGACGCTGGAGCGGAAACTGCCCCGCCGGCTGCCGCTCACCTCGAGGACTTCTGGCCGCAGGGAGTCGGAGGGGTTGAAGACGCTGGTGCTGCCCTGCCTGTCCCTGGAATGGTGCGGGCCGCCAGGGGCGTTAGGGTCTCTCAGCTGTTGTTGCTGGTTGTCGCGATTGCGCTCCCAGTCGACGCCTAAAGGGACAGAATGAAAGCGGTATAATAACACAACAAAAACAACAACAACAACAACAAAATATATTTATATTGTCAAAAATAGCGTTGCCACATATAAATCAATGCATTTGAACGAACTACTGAGCATCTGAAACAAGTTTGCGAAGCACCGTTTATTTTTATAACTGTAGGTTCAATAAGTTTTTAAATTGGATTCCAACAGTTTTTCCCAATAGATTCTTATTGTCGTATTTGCAAAAAAAGTCTAACTCCAAGTAATTAGATATTTTGCAGAAATTAGAGATAACTTTAACATTCAGACAGATAAGATCTTGCGAATGTAATAATAATAAATGTATGAATTAATTAGTGTATGTGATTAGTGTTTATTCTATAATCCATATTTTTTATGTATCTCAGTTTTTATAAAAATGTCAGTTACAAAGGAACTAAGGGGACGATTTTATCAAACTATTTAATAAATTATTGATTTCATTTGATTCGCACAAAAGGTTTTTTATAATAAAACTTAAATTTTATTGTGCTTCAACTCAGTTTCTGTAAATCTTTTAAAATGCAAGGAAATGGTAAATCACAATGGAAATAAATTATTTTGTTGGATAACTGTTGAACTACTATGAACTATTTCAATGTATATTACTTACTCTTATTAATTATAATAGTTTAAATGATGCCCAGGGATACCTTCAGGAGTTCTGGATGGTGCCACCATGAGTGTTGAGATAGAAAAACAGAATTTCAATATAAATGAAACATTGCATACTGTTCGAAACTAAAAACATTGTTTGGAAAATTTTAAGGTTACATAGACACGTAGTGTTCCTACGAGGAATATTTCTTGAAGATTTCGATGATCCGGATGGTCGGTCATCTAATATAATGGATATTTCACTATTATGGAATGATATCGTACTATATTCTATATTTCTATTTATAGGTTATGGCTGTTGTGGAAAGCCCTCAAACAGTTATTTAAGTTATACATATGTAAAAAACAGAAACATGTTAAATTGTAGACATTACAGACTACGAGAAATTTTTTTGTAAAATGTTGTCTACCTCTTCAAAACAGGTATTGAAAAAAATGGTTGAAAATTTCAGTTCAATTGAACTATTACCTTTAGTGCTAGAGTAAATGAACGAAAAGGGTATTTTTAACCACCTTTACAGTTTCACTGTTTAACAAAATTGTGTATATTTTATTATACCACATAGTAACTTATTATTGGAGATGTATTCACGGGATTTGTAGAACTTTCCTTATGTAAAATTCCATAGATTGCCAGTTTTTCTAGGACCATTTCAAGACACTATAATTTGTTTTAATTACAAATGTTCGGATCAATTGAAAATGTTGTGTATAATATTAGATTTCGCTGGACAGGTAACTTAATTCGAAGTATCTTTTTAATATAATGGTTTAGTAAACAATAATCCGCAATAATTAATCAATATAAAATATAATTTTGAACAGTATATAGAAAAGTCAAGCAAAAAATATACTGATTTGACAATCATTTTCTGTAAATGTTTTTTTGTGTAACATGTATTTAATTGCTTCGTTTACAATTAGTTTGCATGAATTCATCAATATTTTCAAATGTCATTTGGGCACTATAAAACACTTTTTTAATTACACATTTTTAGCACTGTTTACTATATGTAAAATGAAAAAATGATGAAGTCATCCGTTACATTATTGTTTAATATCGATTTCACTATAATTGCAAGTAATATAGATGTGAAAATGACGTGTGCGTTTGGAATAAACATTAAAGCAGATTTTTTTTTAATTGTAAAGACAATCAAAGCAATTTTTTAAACTTTTCCTTGACTTAAAATTAAAACATTTTCTTTGACTTTTAACAAAGCTGTTTCGTTGTTATCCGTGCATGTTAAACTGAGCAAACTTCTGTAGTTTGTTGAGTATCTTTGCATTAATAATTTAACATCAATTAAATTATTTTTTTATCATGATCATTATATGTATTTATAATTGTTTAAATCTCGGCATATAAATTCAATAAAAGTTGAAGAGATTATGCACAAGTTGAATAGCATTAATTATTCAATAATAGAATTTCGCTACAAAATATTCAATACTTAGACATGTTTTGAATAATTATTTTTTGATTCATTTGATGATTTTCATGCATGCCTGTATTTTTTTTCCAGAGAATAAAAGTGTATAGGCTAATATTTTCTATAGGTCAAATTGTAATAGAAATATTTTAATACTAATTTTCAGTTAGATAAAATTAAAATTGGGAGTGTTATCAGTAGGTTGTCGTTTGTTTTTAATTGCAATTATTGACCATGATTGAATATAGGAGAAGTTTCAAATATTTATTCAAAATATCTTATCAGTTTAAAATTAACGATGAAAATGAATATATTTTCGTATTTAAACTTTCTTACAAAAATGACCGAAATTGCTTTAATTAAAGCTAACATTATAGCTGACAATATTTTCTAAGTTAATTAACGTTTTGATGGGCAAATAACCAGTTTAACTGACTCAAAGAATAAATCATTAAAAAAATACTCCTATGTATTAAGTCCTGTCAATTAAACAATACTGTTCATCAGTTAATAATCAATTATAAAGGTATTAAGCAACTAAAATAAGTTAACGAAAAGTATAAAGTATCAATTAATTTAGTAAATCCACCTGGTTGATAAAAATCATTTGCAAGTTGATTTGCGACATGTCTGGCCTTTTTAGAACGTTCTAAAGCTTCAGAAGCTTTAAGTAAAGCTGACTGAGCCGTTGAACGCGCGGTTTGAGACCTACAAACAAGAAAGAAAACAAAAATAAATGAATGAGTGAGGATAACATGAAGTTAATCGCAGCACATATAATAAAAATTCATACTTTAGAGTAATGAATAAAATAAAACATAAGTTAAATTGTTTACACTCCTGCATACCAAATTTTAATATATACCTAATTTAATACATACCAAATTTTAATCTATACGTTATCAATATTTTAATTAAAGTCAGGTTACTCACTGTCAGTAGATGATTAAATATTACAGAATTTAATAGAAAAAACAGAAATATTTATATTAATAAAAACAAAAAATTTTTATATTATATTTTAAAATTAAAATTATAATATTTATCATTTTGCTTAAATTTATTTTAAATTAATGTAACACGCCGTTTAAATTTTTTAAATGATCTATACATTTGTCCAATATTGTTTATTTTTCTTAACCGATAAAATCCAATCATATTTTGTGTTCCAGAAATAATTTCAAAATGGGTGCATTTTTAATTTTGCGTCTACTGGCAATAGAAATGTAACATTTTATATATTATTTATTTCCATGCAAATTATTATACTAATTATTACCAATAATATTTATCTATTGAATATCTATATATTGAAAAGCTTAAAATAAAAATTATTTGAGTCATAAATCCTTAATATATTTCGAAAAGCTTAAATATTGAAGCATGGTTATAATATATTCATACACAAATACATTTATAATAGACTAATTTTACGCTATAATTCATAAAAACAAAGTGTTGAAACCTGTAACAAAGATCAAAGCATTTTAAATATATATATATATATAAATTATGTGATATATATATAGGATATAATAATTGGTAAAATATTTTTAGCATTTTAATAGAAAATTAATTTATATATAAAATAGATTTGAAAATCCGACTATATTAGAAATTTACAATTCGACTTTTTAGAGACGTATTATTTACAAGCTTACTTTAAAGGTTATTCAGATAAAAAACTATTTCATAATGAAATTGTCATAGACACTATACATATGTCTATGTTTAATTTTGAATTTAATTATGTTGCGACAAAATATATTTGGATAATGTTCAATATTCCAAATATAATTTATTCAGAAAATTGCAGTTTAGCAGTTGTTGTTGTCAAAAAAAGGATGATAAAGTTATTTGAATTGGATAAATAAACGCATAGGAAAGGGGAGTAGAATATGTTAAATGTATTGAATTAAATTAGATTTAATTTAAAAAAATAGTAAATTGCATAGTGAAAGTAAATGGTGATATCACTAAAATGCTAAACTTACAATAATTCATTTCTTTGCTTTAGTACCTAGTCATTCAAGTCAATATAGCAAATCCAAAAAAAACACAATTTTACTCAATATGTAGAAGTATATGATTCAACACAGTAAAACACAATACGTGTAAAACTTTAAATTTATAATCCTCACTGAAGATTCAAGTGAAGAAGCTATAGTATATCGTATACAGGAATAATTAAACCGAGAAATAATGGCGAATATTTCCTTCACACAGTCGATGAAGTAATGTGAGAGTGCAGAAAAAACGTTGGAGAATTGTGAGAGAATAATGCGGGAGAAATGTGGGAAGGAATTTGAGGGAAATTTTGAGAGAATAATGTTTTTGACAGGTTCAACTCAAAACAATTGACTAAAACAGAAAAGCTTTAATGAATGCTATTATTAAAAGTAAATAAGCTGACAATGGTTTTAATGTCCTGAATTTATTATTTATAGTTATAATACTCCTGAAACTTATGTTTTGGCAATTCCTGTTTATCTGCTCGTTGTTATTTTGTTACAGTGATTCCCAACTGGTGAATAGATTAAATGAAAAACATCTTGTTTGTGTTTCACAAAAGTTGTACGTTAGAAATAAATAATTTTATATTAATTAAGCTGGAGTGAATGACGATAAATTCCTGTATCAATGCTTTTAAGTACATGTATGTATTACTAGTTTTAATATCAATAATAAACTACATAATCTAGGAGTGCAAAGCTTGGATCTATTTTAGTGATTTATCTAATAATGACTTTAAAAATGCCATAATATATATCAAAATTTAAATTAATGTACTGTAATTATTATTAAATAAAAGTTATTTCGAAAATTGTTTGATTTATACTAATGAATGGATAGCAGAAATTGATATTTTGTACAAATCACTAAACGACCAATGAAAATTAATTTTTTTAAAAGCCAGTCAACCACTTATACTCTTTGTGCAACAAAATTTCATTGTCTGCAATTGTTACTAAATATTGAAAAGTGGACTTTAATGATTTGAAATTAAATCGAAAAGTATTCATTTTCTGAACACTTTTTACTTTTCTTGACACTTTTTTAAATTGCAAGATAAAAAACACAGAACATTTGACACCATATGAAAATTTATTTTATTCATTATTTTTTATTATGATATTCAAATCTTTATGATCTACACAATGATATCAATTTCAAATGCGGAATGCATTACTAAATCGTTACCATAGCGCAGTAAACGGATTGCTATTTTTCTAAAACATAGTATTTTGCCCACTATTATTTAACAAGCCTTTATTAATAAACTTGATTTCAATTTTTAATTTATTCAATTAATCTATATTCCCGGCGATTCTAAAATATTGTTGACAATATATTTCAATATGCCAAGTAAAATAGATTTTCATACGATATCATAGATTTTATAATTGATTTTAAAAATAATTCATAGAAAAAAATGACATTCCTTCATTAGAAAAGTACTATTTCCATACTCGGATTTCTATTGATCGTCGATCGCTGCGCTGTCTCGGATCAATAGATTCTCCTCGTATTGAAAAGTGCTACTTTTGCAATTTCAGGAAAATATTGTATTAATTTAGCACCAATAATATACAATTTTATTTAAATGCCTGTATATTGATTATTTTGGAAAACAATTGAGCATCCTTTATATATTAATTGACTAATATTGACGACAATAAATAATACACAAATTATTAATATAAAAATCAGAACCTATAAGAATAAGAATAATACTATTATGGTTTATGATGAAATATAAATGAAGTGTTTGAATATTAATGAATAAATGATGCCATATTTATTAAACTCGAATCTTTATTATAATTTATGAAACTGGATGCGTTATATAATAAACTGCAATAAATATTATTTATTTATTTATTTATTTATATATCTTATTTATTATTTAAAACATACATTGGTAACCGGCTAAAACACAATTGTGTTCAGTTAATAACTCTATTATAATAATGTATACTATTACCTGAAAAATGAAATTCATCGTCATTTAGCTGTTACAAAATACTTTTGTTTACATTAACACACACTCATATGGTAACAAATGAGACATTGATTTTATCTCATATATGAATAGTATGGCGTGAAATAATGTATACGTATTGCAATACAAATTTTAACTGTACCTAAAACTAAATCGTTTTTGAAAAACATTTACCAAACGTCCATAATATCGACAACAAATATCGATCGTAGAATATCATAGGCCTAACTTAAAAAACTTATACATAATGAAAATGATTAAATTTTGCTTCGCGAAAAAAAGAAAATAAACAAAAAGCATTCAGTCAAATTATTCCAAAACTAGAAATATAGGTTTGCATTCTAATTAGATACTTTGAGTGACTAGTGATCCTTTGTAGTTCGCTTTTTTAATATATGATTTTATAGAATAAAACCTAATTTATAATAATACTATATTAAAGTTCCTTTTATTATTTAATCTTTTTAAATATATGCTTTTTTGCTTTGTTGCTAGTAAATGTTACCGAAAAACAACGTTTAATTCAATTAAAAATATGATTTTGTCAGAATTATTTCTATTGAGATGCATTAGAATTACAAAATATAAAAGTAATTGAACTATTTTGAACAATTTAAAAACTACTTTGAGCAACAATAATTAAACAAGGACATCTAAAAAATAAATAAATTAAATAAATAAATAAAAAAGATTTCATGTTTTTAAAGAAAAATATGTATTGCATAATTAAAATTACGAAAATTTACCAACAGACGAAACATTACTTTATTCATAACTTTACTCTCTATTCAGTCTATTTAACGGTGGTCACTTAAATGCAGAGGAAGAATCCGGAGGAATAAATAACTAGTTTCAACGTCGGCATTAAAACAAGTAACAAAGATAATCCAACAATTGCAATTTAAAGAATGTAATAATTACTTAAAGTTAGGTATAATTCTTTTAATTGTATATTTCAGAATTAATTTAAATGTATACATATTTTGACCGTTTTTATCGACATTCTAAGATCCCTTACATTTTTAAAATTAATAAATTTGATTATTTTAAAATGTATTTTATTTAATTTAGGTACTTTTGCATTGACGACCCTTGAAAAATAAGTTAAATTTCCTTCAGATTTGTCCTCCAGTTTTTGTTCCGGTTTTTCCTTTCGATTTTCCTCCGGATTTAAGTTAAAACCCTATTTAACTAACAAATAACTATAATGTATTAATACCGTTAATTGATATATTATTGCTTTTCAATGAAGACCAATAACGCTAATTGTTAGCTATATACTATATTGCAAAGTGGTGAAAAAATGTCAAATTAAACAGTAACTAAGTTTTCTAACTAAGCTTTCCCTAAACCTTTACAGAATTTTAAATGTTTAAATGTTTTAGAGTTTACATATAATGTTTTCAAGAAATAATTATATATATTTTAAAATTATAGCAGCCAAACTTAGGAGATTACATTTGTTAACAACTTTGATCTATATGTTAACTATTTACAAATTTATATGTGGCGCCAGGCTATTATACAGTAATGTCACTTTTTGCTAGCATAGTATCGAGAAACATGCATAAAGAGAGAATTAAAAACTTCATATATCGATTTTGTCTGTGCAACAATTTGACAAAAATCGATTAATGTGAAGATTAAATATTTATTCGTTCAAGATTATTAATTTTGTTTTGGTTATCTATCTAAATAGGCTGTAGACTCCAATTTGTTGTCAGCGTGAAATGTGATAAATAGGTTAATTCATAAACTTTTATGAACTCGTTTTCATATTATTCTTCAATATAATATCTGTACGTTTTGTACATAATTTAAGTAAATGTTAGTGATTATGGTATAAATAAAAAGAATACGTAATATTTACACCATTAAAATATATAAATATTCTAAAGGGTATTTGCATAATGTAATTAATTATTAAAACTTTATGAAACTTACAAGAGTTTGAACCTATATAAGTTAACATATTTAAAAAATGCAATAGGCACGTCAAAATGTTATTGCACATTTTATTTCATTCAATAGGACGAATATATATCATAGTCAAAGTTTTTCACGAGATAGCAAGCACACAATGTATGCCATATATTATTATAATTATAAATCTTATAGTGCAAATCTCTACAGCACATAATTTACAAATTAATTAAGGTTAGTAATAGAACAGAACTGTCTTCCTATATTTATTTAAAAAAAATGGTTGACCTAAGTTTTAAAGCAATGACAGTTGCTTACAAAATCTGATGCAATAGGACACATTATCGGTCTCAGGTTAAAAGTTGCGTAAATATACAGCACAGTCAATTTGTATAAAATTTGATTAAAAATATAAAAAATTATCAAATATTTCATTAACAAACAACAGTTCATTAATCCTCTGTTTTCCAGGCTGAAAAATATAGGCAATGTCAAAAAAGGGGGGTAATTAAACCTCCTTGAGATGAGATACTTCTGCTTTAGTCATGGGTAAGAAATATGGTACAAATATTGATACTTGATGCAATTATTTCAAGATAATAATCGGTCATATCTCATCTGGACATTTCAGGCCGACAGAAAGTAGTCGTGCAATCCATGGTTTAAAAAATGTTAAATATCTATACGCTAATAGTTATTGTCGACTTTATTGATTTGAAATCGAAAGTCTTCACCGTTATACATACTTTTCATTTATTACAAATAGATGTCTAATTTACCTCTGAATTGCCGTTTCAACCGACTTCTCTTGCGAATCCTTGGCAGCCTCCTGGGCTTTCTTCACCGCATCCTCTACACACTCTTTTAGCCGTGAGTGTCGCAACATCAACAGCTTATTACGCTTGTTGAGTGCCGTGACCAGAATGTTGTTCTTGTACCGGCCCTCCTCCTTTGACCCGTCCGGGTACTGGGTCACCCCGTACCCGTCCCGCTTGTTGTTGAACCACTCGCCCACATAACTCAGCCCGTCGGATCGCTCGGCCACCCCGTGTCCCGAACGTTTGTCCTCGTTCCACTGGCCGCAGTAGACCTCTGTAACGTTGGGGTTGATGATTGCCTCGCCTTCCTGCGGTATCGCGGCTGACAGGGGGTCGTCACCGCCACCTCCGCCGACGCCACCTCCACCGCGAGCCACTCCGGGCGGCATCGAGTGGTTAGTCATCTGGCTCTGGCCGCTGTCGTTGGAACGCATGGAGCCGCTCTGTCGCCCAGTTCTCACCGCGAGGTTGTTCAGGTCGCCAGTGGAACGCTGCTTACGCAGTCGGCGGAAGAAGCCGAACTTGATGTTGGGCTTCTTGTTAAACAGGCCCTTCTTCTCCCCCGAAGCGGAGGCATGGCATCGATCGCGCAGGACGAAACCGCTGCGAACCTCGTCCAGCCGACGCTCGCGATCTCGAAACACCTTCTGGTCGGCCTCGTTGATCGATCCCATGCTGTTCTGGGACTGGGAGGGCCGCAGGGATTTGTCGTGATAGTCGGCCGCTAGTCCGTAGGGCACGGATCGTCGGACTCCCAAGCCCTGGCGGACCCCCTTTGACCAGGCCCCAGCATACGTACCTACAATTGGTGGAAAATAGAAACAAAAGGAATAGAAGTTAAGTATAATATTTTGCAATAATTAATATTATAATGTATTAAACAGCTAAAAATGAACACATGACTTAAATGTTAACATTTTTTAAAACAACCAATCTATTTATTATTTTATTTCGTTAGTTTAAAATAACAAATAATTATTATAATAACTTACAAACACAACTTGTAATGATTACTATATTATGTACATGTATTATAGACAAATGCCTCTCATTTTCAATATTTTAGACACGTTTTGAAATGCAATATGAAAATTATTTATAATACTAAATTCTAAAAGTTCTTCAAGAAAACTATTTATTAAATATTTTATTTTAAGATCAAATTATATTATTAGATATTATAAAAATGTTTTCAATTTATCCGAATAAAAATGTCTTACGTTATTTCTGTTTTAAATAATCAATTTTTTACTCATAACACGATAAAATTATTTCGAAATTTTTTCTTTAAAATAAATGTCTTACCTATTTAATTTAATTTAAATTAATTTTAATTTAAGATAATTTTCCATTATATTTATTGTACGTATTATGATTATTGTCCATAAAATGTTTCACAAATACTACGACAAATATATTTATAAAATTATACTTTATGATACTTCATGTAATAAATAATGTATGTTCGTATAAAATGATTGTTTGTAATCTAAAGTTACTTCGTACGTGCTTAATTCGATTTAACAAATCTAATTTAGTAAAAATAATAATTAAATTTGGTTACTGACTGTTTTTGTTTATTCAATTTCAGAATTAAGTATTATTTCACGCCTACGTATTTTACTTATTTGTTTTCAATAAAGGTTGCATTAGGTATAAGTGAAGTTAAAATGAAAATAAATATTTAAATATAAATATATATATACTTTACAAAAGGGATTGAATTTTGAATTGGTACATTAAAAAATATATGTTATAAAACTTCCCTATTATTATCATGTCTATAATAAAGCCGTGTAAATTTATTTTGAATTAGAATTATAGAAATTACTAATATTTATGACATGTTTACATGACATATTCACTGCTATTGTGTCACAGTGATGTCAGAGAAACTGATTAAATGAATTTTACAGGGGAAATAAATACATTATCATTTAATTTATATAATACAATAGTATTAATAGCTATTAAATTAAAATAATAGGAAACATATTTAATGCAAACAATTTAATTACAAAAAATAAAATGAACAAAGAAACTTGAGATCAAAATATACTATTTACTCTAAACATGTGAAGCATATTATGAACAACAGTACATTACATGGGTCTTGATATAAAAAGGCAATGTTCTGCCAACATTAGTTAAAATATATCTCCGAGGTAAATAAATATAACTGTATCTTTAAGATAAGACAAGGAAGCCAGAAAGCGGACAACACGTTATATAGGGAAGATCAATATATTTCTTTCACATTTGCCAACATAATATCATAGTGTAGTCATGGAGTTTTTCCACGCAACAATTTCCTATCTTTTATTAGAGTGCTCCTTCTTCTTTCTACCACCTTGTTTCAAGTTTTAACCTGAGTTTTAGTTGAAGTGTTAATGAAATTTAAAAGAGTTTTATTTAAACGGCGAGGTTGATTAATGAGTGGCTCTTTTTGTTATAAATAATATATATGTTCAGCTGTAATAAGTATGTATCATCGACATAAAAAAAACCAGAACATTAAGATACATGTTGAAAATATTATGTAGCAAAATTTTGAAAGTGTCAATTTAGAAGTGATAAAAAATAGGGCTTCGTTTTTTCAAGTTAATTAATTAAAATAATGGTTGCCTTATTAAAAACTTAATAAATTTTTATTTTTTAGTAACACAAGATATTCCTGTTAAATGTGTGTTAATACGCGATGTGAAAACCATTTGGCTAAAAAATTATGTAGCACTAGCATTACAAATTACATTACAAATTACTAGCATTACTAGCATTAGTCTAACTTATTGGGTAACAGGCAATATATTGAATTGATTTCGAATCAATTCAATTGTATTAATGCAAAGATTGTCTTTATTTTTTTACTTTATCCACACAGTACCGATTGAATAATAATCCACGCGATGCCGCTATCATGTGTTATCAACAGATAACACCTGTGTGTTTCATCTATGTCGATTCGATGGATACTACCCTTTTTATATAAAAAATAAACATAAAAGTGAACAGGAAGAATATTAGTAAGTTTTATATGGCCAATATACTAAAAGAGTGAAATCAGTTAGGAACACATTAAATCTGATATGTTGACATTTTTATTAAAATACTTAATTAAATAAAATTTACTTTGGTCAGCTGAGTAAACCGCTCTTGATAATGTTAGGTCATACCAACTTATAACATTGGTATAAAATTATGGATGTGGAAGGGAGTATCTTCAAGGGATCATCTTCAAGGTATCTTAAATATCAGTCAGAAAATGTTAAGATTTGTGATCAAATATATTACCAATATAAAAAAATCATTAAATAATAATCCTTTTATGAACGCTGAATTCTATTATAGTTTTGATAATATTGCATATTCCTTATCATTTTTAGATTATACATTTTTAAAAATTGAATAAAAATAGAAAATTATTTTGGTAAATGTGGAATAGTCGATAATCTCTTCCAAGGATTTCTGTCGCGGCGGGAATGAATTAAATAATCGTAGGGAAGTTTTCAAGTCAAACTATATGTAAAATATAGCACAATTTTGTTTTAGCTAAATTGCGACTGTATAGCGACAATTAGCAAACTGATATCTCTTCGTATTAATGTTTGATAAAAATTATCACTCGGGTTGCCTATAATTTATCTATCGTATACAATGTTTTCCCTATACTGCACTAGGTTATATTATATGTACGTACACTAAATTATATTTTATTTCAGGCGTAAACGTTCCATATTTGTTGTATTTCACAATTAGTGTGGGTGGTAGTAGCTATGTCAAAATAAATAAATAAGCATTATTAAGGCAGACTGAAAGATCATATTAAAACGAAAACGACATAAGACATTGATGCAGGCAATGAATATATTAGCATTTATTTATAATGATATTAAACCACATATTTTATAGATGTCACCCCTATGGTGGCATTTCGCACTTTAAAAAGTCTTCTTTTAAAATATGTTATAAATATATAACTTATTTACATAATCAGTTACGGTTAATTTTTTTTAATCTTTCTGTTCTGTTTTCAGTATTATATAAAAAAAATACTTTATTGATTTATGGTGTGGATTTTATTTATGAATATTATTATTATATACTAGGATACATAGGTATTAATGGAAAATTTACAAAAATTTTATACTGCATTTACCAAGACGCGTGATTTTGACGAGTTGAATTTGTATATGGGAATCAATACATGCAATGAAATATTTAATCATATAAACATAGAATGTTATTATTTACTAAGCACAAAGTCGTGGATTGATTAAACTCAATGTCACGCCTACACAATTTAATATATATTAATAGTAAATTACTAAAGCGGTCATGTCAGTAATTAAAAAGAATAAAATAGTTAAAATACATAATGTAATAATTTTATACATTTGGGCAACGTCTGCAAATGATTTCGATCTATTATATAATTTTAAACCTAATTAATCATATATAAATTACTCTATTTTCAGAAAAGAGAGAGAGAGAGAGAGAGAGAGAGAGAGAGAGTGAGAGAGTGAGAGAGAG
>JAUZND010021450.1:0-50330 GCA_034780555.1 Coelogynopora nodosa | reverse complement strand
ACCTTACGGCTATTTTGAGTAAAACTGGGATTCCCCTTTATCACCGGTTATAGTTATAACCACGATATTTATGCCCGATGATAACTATAACCGCTTTCTGAGACAGATATTTATGTCCGGTCATAGCTATATCCAAGTATAACCTTATAACCGGTAATAGTTATAACCGCTTTCTGGGACCCGAGCTTAGCGGTTAACTAGAAAATAGCGATATTAAAGGCAATTAAAAATCGAAAAACTGGCGGCATATATAAAAAATGGAGGACTTTCAAATCTGAACCGTGAGTAAAATGAACTAATGAGGATTAATGTAAACTAAGGTTATATTTAATAAATAAATATTTGGTTAGTAAATAATACCTAATTATAGATACAAACCAGATGAACAAACCAAAAGTTATTAATATGGGCCAAATCAATAAGAGAATACAGCAAATAAAATAAATGCACTAGTCTGTATCTTACTACAAAAGTATGGTAATAATATAAAAACACGAAATTACTAAATTTATTGAATTGTACACTAAACGTCATACACAAAAGTATGTAAATATGAAAGTCTATGTAATACAACGCAATTATGTTTTATATGCTGATACGGTTGTTATTTTATATTCAAAATGAGAAATTGTCATTGTTTACTATCTAACAAATGTTTCCCGTTACTATCTAACACTACAAAATTGGTAGAGAATATATTTTAACATTTTCAGGATACACCGAAACAACACTCTAAAATCGTGACTAGTAGAAGGTCGGTGAGCATATTAGAATGGCCACATTTCTTATCGATAATAATATACTTTTAATATTGAGATGTAAAAATAGACACATACCTTCGGCGTTCATCAACATAAGGGACCATGTTTTTGCCATAAGACCAGTTTATGTAAGGGAGGTAGTGGAAATCTTGTCTGAAAGAAACATGATAAAAATAATGATTTACTGACACAATAGATATATATATATATAATAAATCAGAACAAGTAAGCTTCAAATACTGGTATTATTTAAACATAAGTTAACTTCAACAGGGTTCCCACAGGATTCTCCTAAATAAATTCCTTGACTTTTCCAGGTTTCAATAAAATTTAAAAAAGTTTTTTTTAAACAGACTCCTTCCTCCCCTACACCGGTCCATACTTAACCCATTTATACATTACATGTCTGTGACAATAAATACATATACAATTCTAACAAATAGTGTAATAAACAGACCTGAGTTACAGTTCATTGTCATACAGCTAATTCATAATAGAGACAATGCATCATAGGTTAGAAAAAATATATACCACAATAAAATTAAATTCCCTGACCAAATGCCAAATTCCGTGACTTTCCCAGGCAAACCTAAATTCCCTGACAATTCCAGATTTTTCAGGTCTGTGGGAACCCTCTTCACATAAAACGATTTAAATTATCACATTCATCATGTTAAATAATTTATATGATTACAGTTAAAATCAAAATATCATCAAACGAATAAAAATATCATGAATAAAAAAGAACGACATCAATGTAAAGTTAAACTAATTTAAGATATTTTTAATTAAAACTATATATACATTAAATATTTGAAACTAAAATAACCTTAAATACTACCTGCATAATGAGGTATAAAATTTCCTTATTACAAAAATTAGACAATAAAAACATATAATATATAATAAGCGAAATAAAACACATGTTATTATGTGTTAAATCTAAATTGGTATTCCTTTCTTAGAAATAATATTTTTAATATTTCATTAAAGTATAAAATTACATTATAATTGCTTGCTTGCTTATTATAATTAGAAAAGTAAAGAAAATAGTTATAATTTAGTTTTTATACGAATTACAACATATTAAATTTTATGACTTTTTAATATGACCTTAAAACAAGATATTATGTTCATTTCTATTAAACTGATTCCTTTTATGTTGAAACATCATGCTTAAGTCACAAAACGATGTATATAATGCCAAATTTAAGTATAATTACAATAAATAAGCTTTGATTTAAAAACGGTATAAAAAACCTAGAAAATAAAAAAGGCAATACAAAACCCTATAGTTATATATATATGTATTTAATGTTTCCTTATATCAACTTATAACAAACAGTAAAACCAATAAGAAACGAATAACGAAAAAATAAGCTGAATATATTTTTCGTAATACACAATATTAATCATTTATATTCTGATAAACAAGTTACACTACTTATTTTCAATACATCACACCAATAAAACTCAAAATTCAAGGGTTTATTAATTTTAAACAGAACCTTTCATTTAATATATAAAAAATTTAACCAAATTTAGAAAAAAATTAACTCTTCACTTTACTTCTGAAAGAGAGCACAACTCACCTGTAGTTCTCATGATTCCAGTTGGCAAAGGTGCCATGATTGCCCGACCTGGGCCGTGTGGCCCGGGCATCGAACAGGTCCTGGCACTCCGTGTTAGCATAGTCGATGTGGACCTTGCGGCCGGCCAGAGCAAATTTCCGAGTCTCCAGCCAGGCCTCCTTGGCCGAGTCCACCGTCTCAAAGAAGACGAGAGCACGCATCAACTTCTTGTCTAGGACAACCTCAGTCACCGGTCCGAACCGCTTGAAGTGTTTCGAGAGGAAATGCTCCGTGATACTTGAGGCGAGGTTGTCCAGCCAGATGCATGTGGTTGGCTGGCTTTTGCCGAAGCCAAGTTTGACCATCTTTCCGCCGATTCGAATGTTATCCTGACTGTTGAGGGCGCGAACCACACTCTTGATGTCGGTGAATTGGATGAACGCGTACGACGTGCCGGTCTGATTGGTCTGTTGTTTTATGTCGATGTCCTGAAAACCGGAGAATAGGATTATTATTTGTTGTGACTACTACTCATATTTAGAAATAAAAAATAAAACAGTTGGTTGAAAATGACAATCGAATAATAGATCTTTTTTATTACTTGATTTATGTAATGTTATATATAATATTTTATGTAGTATAAGAAATACATAAAAATAGAATGGATTATTGCATGTCTGATCCAGTTTCTTACTATGTAAACAAATAATATCTAAATATGTCTAAGCCGAAGATATAAACGTAGCATATAATTATTTACATAAGGTAAAAGGTATTTCTTACTGAATAGTTAAACTAAATGATGATTATGCTTTATTTCAACTAATCAATATGGTTAGCAATGAATGCTTCACAACAGCTACGCTTATTTAAAGCCATTATACCAGACAGTTCATGACTGCTTTTATGTAAACATATTTAAATTTTTTAAATATTTATATGTATAATAAAATGTCTCATTATCCTGCATAGATGGAATAGTTATCGATCATAATTTAATTTCAGGACAACATATTGTTCAACCGTATTCGGAACTGTATAAATACATGTATTAAACGTAACAAACAAGTATCTATGAGCAATGGAAATACATATATAATGTATGCACTTAATGAAACACATTTTCTTACGCTAAAATGGCTTAAAATATTTCTATATTGGTATTGCGCTGCTGCAGGAGGTAAATAAATAAAGATGGATAGATGTCTAGCTGGTCTCTTTGAGAGCGAATTGAACAGTCGAGCTAACTGAATACGGCACACACGGGCGTCTTTAGCCCGGATTTTTAGGTTGGCCCTAATTGAACAATTTAATCTCGACGGGCTTTGCCAACCAACTAGATCGGAATTTGTGAGGGGAAGGAAGGATAGAAAATTATTTGAGTCGTATAGGAATCCCACAGAACTACCATTAACGGCGAAAATTGAGAAGTGACTGCTGAACTCAATGAAACTCTGCTTGCCAACGACACGAGAGACCGAGGGAGAAATGATGCTACCGTGGAAAAATTACAAGACGAGAAATTAAATTTGGGATTTTTACCGCATTCAAGCCTCCATCATGCTTGGTCAAATAAACTGACAGGCGAAATGAGAGATGTAGCCTAGGGATACGACCGGAAAGAGCGCGAAAGAGAACGAGGGAGATATATTTCGAAGCAGAATAAACCTTAGTTACCACAATACATTTTCTTTAAAAAATGTTATACAATATACACATTCTAACTGAATATTAAGACACGACATTAAAGAATATAAGATTAAAACAGTATAATTAAGGAATATTTTTACATGAAACAAGCGTAGAATTCCAAACATATAATGACTTTAAATAACAGTTACGTGTATAAAACAGCATTTCAAACTAATTTATTACACACGAAGAATTTTAGAAGTATAATATATATATATATAAAATTAAAATAGCTAACTTTAAACGTTAAGGACAATTATTCTTCTCTATAATTTGGTATGTTGACTTCCTGTTCTGCTAATATTAACAGCCATAATTTAGACATTAAACTTAATCACGGTATTTTAAATTGGTCAAATAGAACGGTCTACTGTTTGAATGATGTAAACACCAAATTATTGTTAATGCAACATACTAAGAAGATATTGACTACATAACTTACAATTATCTCTCCATATTTCTCAAAGTTTTTCAACAGATCATCTTCTGTGACCAAATCAGTGGGCAAGTTTCCAACAAAAAGAGTTTTAGATGCTTTTGGGTGGTATTCATCCATTGCTAACTCTGGGGGACACAAATCCGGATCCTCTTCGTCTGAAATATAAAAAAGGAAATGCCAAAATATAAGAATAAACTTATTGATAATTTATATTAAATTGATAAGCATGTTACATAATAACCCATGAACAAGCATCTAAATTTACCAATTAATTTTGAATGGTAAGATATTTACATTTTCAATATAACACATTAAAGGTGATTACTAACCAGTAAAGCCATATATTTAATACAGCATAATCAGGGACAAAGTAAATCAATTACCTCCCTCCCCTGCAGTTGAACAAAACTCAGTTGGTCGTTATAATTAGTTTATTTATTAAAGTTTATCAAGTGTTACATAATTATAAGTAAGTATAAAATTAGCACTTAACATTTATAAATATATCACAATTAACGTACGGACATTGTAAACAAAAATAATTCCTAGAAATAGCAAAAAATTAAAAGAATTCGTAAATATGAAAAATTATATCAAATTAGACTAATTTCTACACAAATGGATATGAATTTCTACGCAAAAACAGTTCAACGCCCTGTAGAAAATATATTATGAAGAAATCGAAGAAAGATATATTTGGATACAGCTTACAGCATAATATAGATATTTAATTAAATTACCTTTGTTAATTGAAAATTACTTAACTGTACGTTAAGTTATATAATACAATTTTTTTACAATATTTGAGATATTTCGCGAGCTATTTAGAGATAGAGATATATTTTGTGAATTATCAAATAATTAAGGTTAAATTGAATGTTTTTCAATATAAGATATTTTTCTAATTAATACACAAATAATAATACTCATAAAGAGAAAACATAGCATAACATATTTACTACAATAAGGCTAGATCCAACAACGTTAAGCTCACGACAATATGACTCCATAATAACCAATCAGTGAGCATCACTGTAACTAATTAAGTAATTATGGTGTAACCTGGAGTTAGCATATTGACTTAGATTTAAATAAAATTGCGCGAAGAGTAAAAATTTGCTTGTTCTATAAAAAATCTAAATTTTGAAAACTCAAATTAATATTTTAATTTTCGTACGTCTTGAAAGTCTGTGGGAAACCTATGGAAATAAAATAAACAGATGATGTACCATATCCGGAGTGCCGTTCAACGCAGATTGCAGTGGCAAAGAAGATCTTCTCCTTAGACAGATCAAGCGCCTTCTCCGCGTCCTCAACTCGCTTGAAGGTGATGACTGCATATCGACCGGTTCCCTGGCCTTCGACAACTACCGAGGTGATTTTGCCCTGCTTCTTGTATTCGTGGAAGAGACCCTCCCGGATACTCGAGTCGGTGGATCGCATTGGCAGCTGAGTGACTCGCAGACCGCGCAATGAACCGGACCGGGTCCCATTGCCTCCATCGCCACCACCCGTCCAGCAATAAGTAGCGTCAGAGTCTCCCGAGAGGTCGTCTTGGTTAGCACAAATGTTCGCTCTGTATTTACTCGAATCTGATCGTCGCCAGACACCATCAGAAGACTTATGATCCGTGTTGCTGTAAAAACATACATAATACCATTATGGTAGTACTCAATCAAATTAATCTGCAACAGGTCATGATAGCATAAATATAAACTTTATATAAAGTCATTTAAAGAATAGTGTCGACAGAGAATATGGTCGAAACGGGACAATGTCGACACCGACCTTCATTAACCAGAATAAGTTCGACACAAGGTTGACAATGTTAAGAATAAGAATAGCGTTGTCACGGAATAAAGTTGATACTATCAACTACCGGAGTAGCGTCGACACGGAATATGAAGATGATAGTCAAAAGTTGAATAGTTTGTGAACAAATAAGATTTTTCTTCATCAAGAAAATTTTAAACTTTTGACAGTAGTTAACAGTATCGACGCTATTCCGGTAATTGATAGTATATAATTTATTATGTGTCAATGTCTTTCTTATTCCATATAGTGACAATAGATGTTGTCGATCTTATTCCACCTCCGTTTTGACGCTATTCCTGTTGACATTTGTGTACGATATTCCGGTATACATGACAATCAAATCGACTTTATTCTAGCATGACATTTCTAAGTGTCGATGTTATTCCATGTCGATCCCCTTTCGCTCATGCCACATTTTTGTTACACAATTCTTCTTTTCATTTTCCATTATCGATCTAATTCCGTGTCGACTCTATTCCGCCCATCGCCTTATTCAACAAGTGTAAACATATTATCCCACTATACGTAATTTAAAAATGACAACTGTAATAATATAAACACAATCAATAATAAAGTTAGACACAGAAAAAAAATCGTCGCTGTATATAGTAACGTAGCTCATAATTGATTTTAGACATTTCTATGAAAAGCGTTTTTTACAGTATCATCATATGGAGGTAATAAATATTTAATTATTGTCATACATAAATTTATAGATGCATTTTTATAATAGGGTAAAAAATATGTTTATATTATTTTCAAAAAGTAGCTAAAATAAGATACGTTAGTTATACAAAAAATCGACAAAATATAAAGTCACATACGAGGTCACATCTACACATTGATATAAAATTGAAAAGTATACTATTTATAAACTCTTTAAAATCGAATCGTTTGAAAGATAATTGGGAAGATTTATTTTCGGATAAAAAATTAACGGAATATTATAAATAGGCACATATACATGTTAGAAATGTTGCATTTACCATGCTACCTGAATTATAATATACATTTTATTTAATTCATTATGAATACCATGCGGTTTTAACATAATTTACTAAATAAGAATATATAAATATCCCTAACGAGTTTTAAAAGATTTCGAGTGATATTAAATAAAAGATAACGACGTAAAAAATATACCGAAAAAATATATAACTTTAAAAAAAATTATATAAGTGTTTTTAAAAATACATAAAATAAACAAATATTTTTTAACAGATAATACCAAAAAATATAATAACACGAAATAACATAGAAGGAATGTTTAATAACCGATTAAATAAACTTTAACATAAAACGTTTAAACATGTATTACCGTTTAGCATTGAAAATACTTGACATTTTCCATGCACAAAGAAACATAAATTCCATCTAAACCAATTAACACATTAAAGCATAATAACAAAAAAGCTGTTTGTTTCGTGTCACTTGAATGAACTATATATTGTTATAGAAGTAAAAAGCAAAAGTTTAATAATCACATGATTTGGGAAATATTTATTTTCAGATTTTTATAATTATTCGACTATCAAAAGCATAATTTATTTTAAAAAATCTTCTAATTAATCTATTCACGCAAAACTCATCAAAAATGACAAAATTAAAATTAATTTATTAAAAATTAATTTATATACAGATTATTAATATTGATGACAAAATATACTATAAAAAGCTTTAGTAACAGGGAAAATCGACTGTTATAATAATATATACTATTATACTGTGTGTAGATCGCTATTATTCTGTAAACAAAAAGATACTATTCACCGTACAGCAGTTAAAACCACACCCCAAAAGTTCCCTAGATTAATTTGCAGCAGTATTTCATGGCAAAATATGATACACAGAAAATGAGTCACCCCGGCTTTATAGAGCCATAACGAATGTCAGTTGCATCAAATTTTATAGTCGAAGGGTGTTTGTTGTCTGTCTCTCTTTGTGACGAAAAATCGATGTTTTAGGACTATAAAAAGTAGCCAGAATAACTAGACGCGACATTCTTTGGCAGTGATTATATAATTACTGAAAAGGCGACAAAAATGTTCACTATTAAACGGCGAATGGTAGGTTATTTTACATCTTAATTATTAAATATTTCAAATTAAAAAACTATAAATAATCCCTAAAAATTTACTTAATGCCCCACAAAATAATGAATCACTGTAAGCAAAAAATAAACATTAAATCAGGATACTAACGTTACGTTATACGGATGGTCAAAATTATTTTAAAATAAAACAATACCGAACAAAATCATATAACGAATTTATGTGTTTAAGGATAGTTATCAGTGACAGTAATTTTCAAGGATTTCTACAAGATCTTACAAAACATTCCATAACCCAAAAACATATTTTGACCAAAATATTAGGACATACACATGCGTTATATAATATTTGTACATTTGACATTATAAAACATACATGGCTGATAAAAATGGTAATATCGAATAATTTAGAATGGTTCTTAAATTTTTAATTGCATGTCTAGCTGTAAATAGAAAAAAATAATTCGGAATAACAATAAAGTAAATTCATAATAAAGAATCACATTTCCGTTAGGCATAATAAAATATCGATAACATTTAGGAAAATTGTCTCATATTTCCACAGTAAATTTTTGAAAGTATGTAACATTAATTATATAGGATTTTGCTTTTAATTTATGTTAATGTACATTTTTTTACATTTTCGAATTAACAATTACAAAACTATGTGAAATGAGGAAAATATTATAAATTTAAGAATAAAATTCCATGTGTTTTACTATTTTTTCATGACTGACTATGAGATAATCGCGATAACCCTAAAGTATATAAGAAATGCAATAATTGAAGGAGCCCTCAGATTTTCTGTAACTAGTGAACCTTTTAATTTTTCATTTGATTAATTTTTTTCATTATGTTGATTAGCAATTTATGTTTTATTTTTACCAGTGAGAAAACAGTGTATTTACTACAAAATGTGATATCATTCATAACTAATTTTAACTCCAAAATATCCTAATGAAGGCAGTTTATTCAATTACTATTGTTTAATAAATTTCTATTTATATAAATCAATAATAAAAGTTTTTTATACAATATTCATTTATTCACGTGGATGAGAGTACAGAGCTCTACACCAAAGCTAAACTCCTCGATGTGATTAATTTACATGGTCTGAATTTAGCGTGTTCGATATTTCCCCCAATTGTCTCTGATGTAACGGGATATTCATTCCACAGGAATGATTCACTATCTGTTCATGTTTTATCGATATTTTCAATTGTGTTTTTATTTATATATTTTTTTAACTTTTGACTTAACTATGCAAACACATTCTAGGGATATTCTAAAGGTAATATTTTTAAAACTTTAAACATAACTTAGTTTTGCCAATATTATGAAAGAAGATTGTTTTAAAATGTTAGCTGTGATTATAAAGTCGAATACTGATAAATTATTTTCTGCTAAATAAAAAAACACGATTTTTTGTATTTTAATGTGACATAGTGCTACTACATACTATATTACACCTCCCCTTTTTATCATCGGTACTATTTTTGCTATGTAACAGATATCAGAAATATTTATATTGAACCGGTGGACATCAACAGAATAGCGTTGAACTTATTTGGCATAAATCAATAAATAGAAACTATATATCTCGATTAAAGCATTACTTAACACTTATAGAGTAATTTTCAGCAATATGTCGTAGTCATTCAAAATATTTTCTACAAATATTATATATAATTTAAAAAACAGAGCTTAAAACAGTAACAAATCATCCTAACTATACTAATGCTCTGACTACACTATACAGCCTACTCGCTTCTCAATTTCGAGGCGTACTTTGTTATGTTGAATTTCAATTAATATGATCATAGGTTGAATCTATAATACCATGCAGCTATGCTTCATGTTGCATATTATATTATAGTCACATGTAAATTATTTGAAGAAAAAAAATTTGTTTTGTTTTTTGGCCACTAATTATAGTTTTAAAAACAAACAATGCTGCTCTTACAACTTTTAAAAAATAATTTTACCAAAAAATTATCCATTAAACGACTAGCTTGAAAAGATTTTCAGTAGCAATATCTTCACAAATCAATATAAAAATAAACAAAAAATTATAATATAAGCTAGTCAAATCATGTGCATATATATGCACAATCTGGTGCAACATTACAAACACTTAACAACGAACTAGCGATTGACTTGTTAACTATAAAGAATTTCTGCTTTCAGTAAACTGTGTGAACAACAACTTATTCATAACATAATTATATTAAGACAAATTCAATCGATGAAAACCTTCTGTGCATTAGTCACGTTATGCTGTCTATCTAGCGAACTGTGTATAAAGCACAAAGCACACAGCTAGAAGATTGCAACTGAATTAAGAAATCGATAAAATGTGCTCCCCCTCTCTAGTTAGTCAGCATGCCTTCAAGTGTTCGCCTGCATTATATATGCTAGCCAGCTATCTCTCTCTTCCCCCGGTTGTTACTTGCATGCATGCACGTCAACGTTCGCAACAACGTTTATACACACTAAACAGAACCCTAGGCGCATACTACTACCAATATACAGTTGTATACACAAATGATTATCTCTTGCCTCGCAATCCAACAAATTATTCTTTCTTAGTTATGTTTGAAAAAGGTCTGAAGGATCTGTAAAAAGACCTTTTATTCCATACACATTCAAGGACGTTTTGTGCTGAAAATAACGATCGGTTTGCTTCGACATTTAAGTGGGCGCCAGCACAAAGGTCTGCGCGCTTAGACTTCACGCATCTTTCAGAAAACGGTTGATAGTCTTAGCTATCTATACACCAGTTTCGTGTGTCATCATTTCACTGACTATCAAATCTGTAGAGCATACACAATAGAAACTTAGTTCTAACTGACTATAGTAGAACGCAAAGAAAAGGTGCGGAGAAATAGGAAGAAAAATAAGTCTTGATATTGTGATATAGTGAATAGAGACGTGTACAAGAAACAGCTCGACGCATAGAAATAATAAGTCTCTACTTTCCATCCCTCTTATGAACTAGCTTAGGACAAGCTGTTCATTTTCGATTTCTATGCTCCAACTGCTTCAAGCAGAAGAGTCTGGCAGGTTATTCAGTTTTTACTGCATACAAGGCAGTTTGAGGGATAAAGGAAGAATATATAGAAGGCAAGCAGGCATGGGGAGGCAAGCTACTGCCTTATCGATCCATTAACCAACAGCTCTGAGACCTACAGTATAAGAAAATACAGCCACCCACTACAGGCTTCGCTTGTATTGAGTAGAGGGAAAGAGAGAGACAGAAAGCAGTTTTAGGTTTCCAGCGTCGGAAAATATGAGGAAGTGCGCGAAGCACTGACGTAGTTAGTGAAAAGGATGCTGCTGCTAGAGCTTGATTCTCTTTCACGATACGGTGAATAACTCAAGCTGAAGCGCCCTTGTTTCTTAGAGGCAAACACACACACACAAGGCGATTTTCTCTTGCTAACGTTATATTTGCATGTTTCTAAACGACACCGACAACAGTCGTTGACAAGTCGAATTCACCAGAAAAAGAGCCCCAAAGACCGATCAATGCACACATAAAATAGAGGTCGAAAGAACGGATTTTATTCCGATTTTTGTTGTTTCCCAATTCAGAGTGTAAGGGAAACAAACGTCTCCAACATCAATCAATAAAATACCGAACAGAATTCAGGATAAAGTGGAAAATAAGCAGCAACATATATTATAGAAAGAAAACAGATAAGGAGAGGGCAATATTATACTACTCACTTTCGTCCCGATCTTCGCATCGTCGAACCTGTAACGGATGAAATTTCACTAGGGGTGCTGGATACACTCGTCGATCTTGATCGCGGTCGCATATTTTTATCAGGAGATCGCGCTTTGCGATCCTCATTTCTGGAATACACGAAATCCAATATTTATGCTTAATTAGTTATATGGTGCATATTTAAAATATACTAATACATATAATTGACACCTATTTTAACTTTTACAAAATCACTGGCCTTGTATTGTTAGAAACACAATTAATATCTATAAAATTTGGACTTCTATCAAAATTTGAACAGGTGTTGTTACTTTTCCAAATTTCTGTTACTTACTATCCAAATAATTTAAATATTTGATTCCAGAAAAAAATTATTATTTACAAACGGTCCGGATCTATAAAAATCTCAATAACTTGTCCCTTTGACGGACGGACAAGTAGACATCAATTTTACCATATTGCTATTATTGTATGTTTGAATACAACAAAAAACAATAATTACCAAAGAGCTAAACCACAATAGGGAGAAGTTAATATGCAACGAGAAAGTACTGTAAAAATTGTTATTTTGAGCACTAATAAAATACTCCATTCTAAAATTGTTTGATGAAGATTTAAAACAGGGTGGCCACACTTAATTGAAAATATGGTTATTGTCTTAAAAAAATAAAGTTATGTTATCAAATGAAATATATATTAAAAAACAGTGAAAATCAAAATTGTAATTTATTTTGTTATGCATCATTTGTGACAAAATTTGTGACTATCGAGTAAATATTTGAAAATTAGAGTACCAGTGGCCACACTGTTAAAATGAATCGACTGAAACTAGATACATTATATAATCTTCAACAAAGAAATATTTATAGAGAATACCAATCAAAGACTAGTTATTGTTTTATAAACCATGTACAGATATTGGAAGATAGATTAATAAAATTGTTTTTGCCACTCTTTTATATTATTGCACGACCATCTTTAAACAATATATATTGAAATAATAAATAAACATAAACCACTAGATCATAAGTGAATATTATTTTGCCCCAGCTTTATACATATCCAGCGTTGTATTATAATATGTTTAAAAATTAATTATTATTTTTTAAGCAATATAATGCACTCATAATAAGCACCTTTTTACGATGCCTTTAATACTGTTATACTATTACTGTTTATACTGTAATAAACATTGTAATTGAAACTGTAATAAGTAATGGATCCTATGCAATATTATTTATACGATTACTTTACGCATTAATATATAACCAATACCTTCATATTTCTTACTTCTACTAGACACATAACTTTTATTTGTGAATTTTATAAATTAAAATAGTTAAATATTTAAAAAAAAATAAGTTTAGTAAATTACGATACTCTATTGCTGTGAATTTTATGATTACCAACATTTTATAAATAACCTACAATTTATAAAACAGCTTACATATATATATATATATGTTTTTATCATTCTTTATATATTTTACTATAACATACTTCAACACATATGAACAAATACTCATACGTACAAAATAATTTCATTGAATATGCTATTTAACATTAATAAACACATATCATTTTATTTGCGGAAAGTACAAGTATTCGGTTTTTATTTATTTTAATAGTTGAAAATCCTTTTCAATTTTATAATCAATTGATAATGTTACACACACACAAATATATAACCTAAAATAAATAACAAAAATTAAATAAAATTTCTTCGGAAAGTAAATGTTACTATAACAGTGAATAAGTTATAAATAAATAGTTGACACGCGAAAATTAAAACAGATGTATACAAATTGTATTTCATAGTCCGTCGTTTCTAACTAAATTAGACAACATAAACTACTATTATAATATGTCTATTATATATATATAATACTATTATAAAATATCACAATTGAAATTTTTTAACTACATAAAAAAGTACAATTATGTTTTGATGGACAACATAGTGAATATAAATTTGGTGTAAATTTTAAACAGTGCCGTTAACTACCGAAACTTTAAAATAATAATATAATAGAATCACAATAAATTGTACTATATTAATATACAACGTTCCTTAATTTTAGATTAATAAAATTATCGTAAAACGTATAAGCCTGATAAAATCGTTGAATCGAATATATGCACACGACCTAATTTATAGAATTTAATTATTAGAAACGATTTTTAATATGTGATAAAAAGCGCTAATTACACACTAAATATATATAATATATACACTAACACAAGCTACTAGGTTAACTTTTTCAGCCATGATTAGACAGTATTCTATTAAAATGCAAAGAATGTACAGCTATGGACAATATAATAATATATTCGCACTTGAAAAATAACATCAAAATATGCTCACTTACATAACTATCAAAATTTAACTAAACTAAAACAGATGCCAGTAATTAGTAATATCTTTAACCATGATCAGAATCCAATTACATTAGCTGTGGTAAAGTAATTACTTATATTTACAAATTTGAAAAAACACGTGAACACGTTGACCTAATTTTGATGTTTGCTTTTGAATTTTTATATTTTGAGTGTTTAAAATGTTTCGATGATAGCATAGAATGATACTTCACAAAAAATAGCCAATAAGTGAGTTAGATATGTGCAAGCCTTTATGAATTAATTTTGGCCTATACAAAATAGCCTTTTGGCTATATAGATTTTATTATAGATTTTGGAAAACGTGTTTATCAAACAATTTTTTAAAAAGACGATATACTATTTGATCAAATTTTGATGAAATTTATTAGAGTAAAATTTTAATGCACAAATTAGAATTTAAGAGACTGCAATCATGGCAGCAATGAATTATTTCAAAAACGTATGTATATACTATGCGTAGACCATGTAAAATAGATTCATGTTATAAAAATACTACTACAACAGTTTATTGACAAATTATTAATTGAAATAAGTGAACAGAATTTATCGCAAGAAAAATGTACTAAAATCAATTTTATTTACATAGTTTGTAAATGTTTTCAATTTAATGTTAGATTTGAGTTTTTTCTGATATATACGTTCTTTCTTTAAGAATGGTTGTTATATATAAAAAAGATACTAGAATTGGTTAATCATTTTGTTTCATTTCCATTTAAAAAATAATAAAAAATTAAATGTGATATAAATAGGGAAAATTTAAAGTAAATATTAATAATAAAAATAATTACTGTAATGCTAGGATGTGATCCAAGTGTGGTTAATACGTCAGAAATAGTATAGATTAAAAAATATTTGCATAGGGACTAACACATTATAAGTTTGGCATATTCATTATTATTTTTTAAATACTCGAAAACAAACAATTAAAAATCTAAAAAATGACAAAAATCACACGTTTAATATTATGAAAACCATTATAAAGACTTTTCAATTATTTTTCAAATTCGAAGTGAGAAAAGGTTGGGTACATCAAATAATGAGTTGCTGTTGAATAATATACTGAATATATTAAAGTACCATTCTGATTAAATCATTTCTTGCCAGAGACAGTACTTACAAATCAATTTCTGTTGAAGAAAATAGACTATGACAAAAACCAGTATGTAGGTATTTTAGTATATTTTATGTAATTTAAGAAAAGGCTTACGAGAAATAAAACTATTTAATTTTGTTCAAATATACTTTGAAAACATATCTAAACATTGTGAAATGACATGAACACATTGAATGCCGGAAACACAATTAAACGAAATTAATTATGTATGATAAATATGGGCTATATTTGTGCATTAATTATATACCATAAAAATATATAATTTATATACGAAGATCCCCACACCATCAAATTAAATCAGAAAAATGCTTAATAGTTTAGTAATTTAGAAACCTGTCATGGGAATAACGATGTTGTGCGCACACAAACAGTGGAAAAAATACACATCGGAAATTGCTCACACACTGTGAAACTGCAACCAAAGGCCCAAAATCCCGTACCAATGTTCAGTAAATACGTTTCTCAATTATTATAAGTGATATTATTTGTGATCTCGGTCTATTCTTAATTTTTTTTTGCTTATTGAATTTGGTAAGCTGTTTTTTAAAACCATAGATTTTAAATCTTTGTTTTAAAGTAGAAACTATAAATTGATATTTAAAAAGGGTTAATTAAACTAATTATTCTTGTTTGACTACGGCATTTGGTTGTTATCCTATAAATTATATTAATTTTATTATAAAATGGTGTCATTATTTATAATGTTCTTTTCTTATTTCTAATTTGTTTTGTATTAGTATTAAGGAATGAAATATCGTCATTTACTAGATAAAATATTTAAAATTAGGTGAATTGTTAGAAATTCGCTAGAAATCTTTACTATATTTAAGATGAAAAACTCATTGCATTGTAAGTATTATACGGTAAAAAATACTCAGATTGTAAAATATACCATGAGACACACATAAAACAGAATTTAACTATCTTTTATACAGAGCAACAACACAGCAAAGTCCTACCAAACAAAATTTTAAAAAACTTTAATTTACCTTGGTAAATCTAAGCCAGAGCACGTATTTCCTGATAAAACATTCTTTTCAGTATTGGTAGAAGATGGAAGGGATAACTGAGACACACTACGCACACCAATCGATTCGCAGTATTCCAGATTTAATAATACTCCACCCAATTTATTAACAAATTCCAAAGCTTTGGTCGCTGATTTAGTATCCATAAAAGCGACGACTGCCCCGCGTGAATCTCCATTGTCTTGTATTCGAATACTCTGAATTTTTCCATGACTGAAATTGATAATGAAACGGAGAAAATTAAATGTCTAATATTTTAAACAAAAGTAAATAACAAATATAACTATTACAACTACTGCAATGGTCACTTATATACATTTTCATAGGTGGAAAGAAAAGTAAACGATAAGTCAAAATATAGGAAAAATGTCAGACAAATACTACCAGAAATATTTCTTGAAATTGAAAGCAGGGAGTGCTACAAAGTTACACACATTTTTAAAATAATATAAAAGTGAATAACTCCATGGAATTTTAATATTTTATAAATTCGAGATAACTTGCCAAACGAACGGATTAATAAATATCCAAACGTGGTATAGGAATCGTTAGCGATATTAATTTAATATTTAAAAAAATATTTGTATAAATACTTTCTAGGAACTATATTTTGTACTCTTGTTTGTGATTTTTTCTTAGTATATTTTTAAATAGTTTGTTATCAGTATTCTACTATTATTAGTACACATGACACTTTTAGTTAAAAAAACATTATAGCAGTCACAAACATGATTTCCTGATTTCAATTATGTGTTAATATAAAATAAATGTTCATAATAAGCTTAAATTTAGGCTTCTTTAATCAATCGAACATTATATTTATGTTACAATACTTTATTTTTAAGTGTTTTTAGTTAATATTTTGGCAACTTTCATTATATTAATTTATCAAATACTAGTGCAGACAAGTTCCAATTTTTTTAAGAAGCATAAATATGATATGCAATATGCTAATTAAAAAAATGGTTTATAACAAATAAAACTAATTTATTTAGTTATAATTAATACACCAAAGATACACCGTTTTTAATGTGGTATTATATAAGTCCGCTTTTTTGTATAAGTTCAAAACTAGTTATGGATGATACGTTATACAAAATTTATAAAACGGTCAAAAACGATCTTCGAGCGACCCGATTCGAAAATTTGCTGTTCGTGTCACTATATACACTAAAATATTTTACAATATGTACAATTTTCAACACTATTTAAAAGCTTAATATTGATTAATACCACTGAAGAATATATTATGATTGAAAAATAAATAAAAATCCTAAGTTATTTTTTTGTAAATTGAAATTAACAGAGAAAACAGTTTTAAGGCCACGAGAAGTTGGTTTCTTGGTTACTCCTCTACAAAAAACGGACGTTAGATAGAACACAATTTAGTGTGTTATTACTTATTTTCATTTCATTCATTGGCGGAATTATAGACAGCAACCAAAACTTGACATTTTTCGGAAATGAAATTATTAAAACAAACGTAGTACATCCTCACATCTTAAAAAGCACAAAATTTACCTTTCTAAAACGCCGCGCACATCATCTTCACAAGATTTAGCTGGAAGATTGCTAATCCAAAGATATCGAGTCTCTCTCATGTCTTTGTTCTCATTTGCAGAGGTAACTCCAGCATTGTCTGATCACTAAGTTTTCACAAAAAACCACTATCACCGTAATTAAAGAATCTGTCTAGTCCTTTATACTGCAACGTTAAACGAAATGTGACAGAGACAACTATGCTACTTTCAACGGCAAAACCTATATTTCAACGTGGAGGCTATGCTATCACACCAAAGATTTAGGTAGAAGAAAATCAATAATAAGCATGCTCATTCGCCAACGGGTATTATCTCATTGGCTGACGTCACTATGGAGAAAGACGATGAAAACAAACTATCACAACCGAAAGTGCTGTGAATGGTTGATAAAAAAATCGATACTGGAGTTACACCGGTTACCAAGACAGGTAATGGAAGCAAAGTATATTATATTGGTGATAATGCTGTAAGTCGTTGTCTACAAGCAGAATTATGTGGAAAGGATTACCTATGATTCATTGGAGGCGTACACTATGATAATTTTTGATAACTATTAATACCATAAGAATTAACATGGTTTAAATTTACTGTTCACATTGGCAGCAGTAAGATGTGAAAACAGCTTACTTATAACGAAGAATAGAAATTAAACAAATTATTTATTGTCATCTATATAAATATCCATTTTAATGTTAAATAATGACATTAAAGAATCAAATGTCTTTATGAAGAATAGTAGTTTACGCAAATTACCCAATATAGAAGTAATACGTTGTCCCCAAACGTAACAAAATAAAATTTTTACATACAATAAATTTTTTCTATCAAATAAAAAAAAACTATATATACAGGAAGAGTAGAATATTAGGAATAAATAAGATTAAGAATATATAAAACAACCAAAATGGTTTTATTCAATTGTTATATTTTTACATGTTTACATACTTTTACAATTCCACAAAACAAATGAAAATAGTAAACAAAACAAATAATAAAGCCAAACAAGCGCAGTTCCAGACATGAAGAATAATTACAAGATTGTAATAGAGAAAACCATCATATGAATTAATAAACTTTTACGAAAAAGGAAAACCACAAAATAAAATTTAATTAATATGACCATATTCTTCATTGTAATCTTGTCTTCATTATAATTCAATTCGTAACTTGACTTGTAAGTAAGTATTATTTGTTTACTGCTTACTTTCGTTTTTTGAGAATGGTTAAAGTTAAACCGAAATATGTAAAAAAAAAAACAATTTGAATGTATAATAACTATTGTTTTTATTTCTTCTAAATATTGTATATTAAAATATAATTATTCCTATTAAAAGAAATATACTACTTATAAAATAATGAAAGTAGTGACGGATCTACATATGAAATTTATTAAAGTAACAAAATAAACAATGATTTATTTGGAAGGCAATTTGTAAACTGAAATTGGTTTATTTCATATGAAATATAAAATGATATAGTTAAAATAAACAAATAATTGATTAATAAAATAATCACCTAAAAAATAATATAATATGTAAAATAATATACAATATATACACAAATTTACAGAATCAAAAAGAATGAATGTCCAATAAAAAAAGTGGAGGATTGTTCTCTATAATTTTGATCACAAAACAATAGGGAAAAATAGAAAGATTCCCATGTATTATTAAAAAAATGTTAACTAAAATGAGTCACAGATATGAGGTATTCAAGATCGAACATACAAGAGTACAAGGGGAGCGATAGGGATGTATTGTGAAACTTTAGTGCACATTATATCTTCAGAGAATGCAATTTTCATTAGAATTATCTGTCATTTTAATTTTAATAAGAATATGCGTTTTTCCTTTTCATAATGCTTATTAACCTTCTGAATATATATTTAGTCTTTTTAAATATGCTTTTCTCCTTATATTGCATTGGTATGCCTTTCTCAATAATGATACGCCCTATTCCTTCTCAATACTGATGTGCTTTCTAATATATTGTATGTTATGCTTTCTACTTATCTTTTTCAACAAGTATGTGACTTATTCCTTCTCAATATTGATGTGTTTATTACCTATCAATAAGTAAACATATGTTCCATTCTTAATATATACGTTCACATTTTCCATCTTTTTTGTGGACTCGATATTTCTTCTCTGAATTCTAATGATGTAACATTGTGTCTACGAACTGTTGTACCCTTTTTCAAAACTCATAACATGCCGATTCATTGCTCAACTTGCATATATCCTATTATTTAATTAATACTGAATGTAACCACTCCTTTTTAAGTATTGTTACATATGATAATGCAGATAATGAAAAATAGTAAGTTTAACTTAAGTACAAAAATAGCACGCACATATCTCAACGTCTTCCAAAGATGCAAATGAATAGACATCATTTATATGGAAATTTATTATAGTTATATAAATTAACCATCAATATATACAATAAATAAAATATCTAATTAAGATAAACGAATGATCGAGCAATATTATTATAATAAAGAATGTAACATCATAATTTTTTAATGCATCCAATTATTATTACTAATAAGTAGTACATTCAAATAAAAAGAATAAATATGATGTGTACAACCTTTACCGCAGATTCAAACTGAAATTCAACTGCCAAAACTTAACCGTATATTCAAATGGCGGTTATGGCAATACAAATGCCAATTTCACTGAAGATTTAAATATACATTCAACTGCTAATTCTAACAAACAATTCAAGCAACAATTTAACATTAGATTCAAACTGAAATTCAACCGCTAATAAAAACGAAAATTAAATTACAAATTTAAACGCATATTCAACTGCTCATTTCCACAGATTGAAACTAGAATTCAACTACTTATTCAAACTAAACGCAAACTAAACTGCAAATTTTAACAGATTTGCAATTTAACAAAGTAAATTCCACAACTAATTCAAACGCCAATTTAACAGCAGATTCAACTGTAAATTGCTAATTCAAAAGCAAATTCAGCCTCCGATCCAAACTAAGATGCAACTGCTAATATAAAAACGAAAATTCAACTACCAATTTAACCGCAGATTAAATGTGAATCTGCTAAATATACGGTTGAATTTACAGTTAAATCTGCGATTAAATGTATGACTACATTTCAAATTGAATCTGCGTAAAGGTTGTATACATATCAAAGTTATCAAAACTTAGATAAACAAAAAAATTACTAAAAATAATTAATAACTAGATAGAACACATAAAAAGATATTAAAAAAATATATCGTAATAATTAGCACAATTTCAATCGTGAAGGGTTATCAAATAATTAGTGGTTAATTTGAGAGAAAACACAATTTTAAAAACGACAGAATTTTTTTTAAAGTTTGAATATATTTTTTTCCATTTCTGATACAATGTATAGCTACGAGCATATTTTAAACTGCGTCAGCAGCTTTATATCAATATTTTTTAATATTTGAAAATGCTTGTAGAAATATTGGAATGTTATTCACCGATTTATAAATTTTCTATCAGGTTTGTTGCGTCACTGTAGTAAGCTTTATATTCAAATAAATTTTAGTTTGTAATTATAATATTTAATAAGAACATATGTCAACTTAATCGGTTGAGTTTCAGCATACAAATTAGGTTGAATAAAGTTGTTAATCACAACGAAATATAATAACGTAAATAAACAATAAATGCACGTTGCAGTAATTGCAAAGGACCAAGAAAAAGTGTTTAATTAAATATTATAGTGCTTACATTAAATAAAATATAATTTTATCTTTTTCTTATGTCTATTTTAACTAAACAGTAGCATAGTTTAAAAATAATTCATTGCATATTTATAACCACGCCTTTTGAAACCATCTGGCAAAATCAATTAATAGTTTATCTATAGATAAAACTAATAAAAACCCTCAAAACAAAAGAAGAGGGACACACATGTCGAGAAGAGCAACTAAAATGTATGCCCCTTACGTTCAAAATAAGTGTATAGCAATAGTGTTACATGTACAACCAAAATAAAACATAACTATGATTAACTTACCGTGTAAGAATTTATAGTTTAATACACAAATACATGAACAACTGATATGTGACAGAACTGCGAAAAATCAATTAATTGACGGTAGATAGCACTTCCCCTGCTGTGTTTACAGTCAGTTATAGCTTGAATGCGGCTGCTTTTCTCAGAGTAAATCCTTAAAGTAGCATGTATTTCTTTTTAACTACCAGATGAACGATGAAAATAGAAGATACATTAAAACTACCACAACACACAGCAAATACACACGCACACACATATTAATATTTGGCACAATCCACCGCCAAAAAATAAGAGCTATGTTAAGTTTTCCTCTTGATAAGAATAGAAGACAAGCTCTCAAAGCGGAGTGATAATGATCGTATTCACAGGTCATTTTATTCCTATTGATAATTACTAAGTTGAAGGACACAGGGAAGATCACATGATAGCCTAACAGATTTCTCGTTGTGGTTGAACTTGTCGAACAAATAATTCCGTTTAATAATTCCAAAGTTTTTGTCATTTTGATTTCGAATGCCCGAGAATAGATAAATCCAGAAGGGTGACCGGCTGAAATACGTTTGAAATACAAAAAATAATTATGATAAAGTAATAAACGTTTAGAGCAAGTTATAAATTAAATATAAAATACATACGGTTATATATTTTTTAAATAAATATATTCAACATTAGTTAAAACTCAACAAGTACCAAGGGGAACATCAAGGGTGGTTGTCAATTTGAGCAACTTATGTTTAATGGTTCACTACTATATAATATGCAGTGCCTGTTTAATTCATAATGGATTTTCGACTAAAATATATTTACATAGAATGAGAATATAATGACGTAATACTTGACTCAAAATAATATAAAAAGCCTTTTATTTTAAATAGGTTGTCTGCAGCAAAAAAGTATGTGAGCTTAAGCTAAAACGTTCATCCGTCACTTACATCCTTTTTGCTAAATTATTTCTAGCATAATTAATAACGATATTAATGATCAACCTTTTCCTTATCTAATGAATAATTTTAAAGTAGACTATTTTGTCACTAAACAAATATCTAACCAAACCAACAAACGAAATATTTACATTCGAAGTGAAAAACTACAACTTGTCATAATAACTACATTGTTACATAATATTTAACAGCATATAGGTTAAATGATGGTGGTTAAATATGACCCTTCTACCCTCCGGATTTATAGACTACTAAAAGCGCCCAACGCTGCTACGCAATAAATTAAAAGCATGAAAGTTGAATTAAATAAATAAAAACTGAATATTATATTTATCTAATAGTATATATTTAAATAAGTTTACTCGCCTATTTACATTTAGGGTTCCCACGGGTTTTCAAATATACTTTTCCAGGATACCTCAAATAATGTAATATTCAATTTCACAAGGGAACTTTTGAAAATTCTAATGTACACAATACATATTTGCATTTTTCAATTTTGCCGTAAAACTTGGTAAGAGCTACACTGTGATTGTTTAGAATTAGACTTGTTTCCACAAACTCGTACATAAGCAAATAATTGTCCATATTTTGTATCAAATATGTTATCACAAGTGGGCTACAAATTTCTTCGGAAAAGATGCAAAAATAGTCATTAAAAATATTGCACTGCAAGAAATCACTTCTTTTAACTTGAGATTCCTTAAACAATTGATGAGGCCTTCATAAACGTTTGAAGCAGCCAGGTGTTAGCATTATGTCCATGCTTGTTGTACGCACCATGTATTGTGTGCAATCCACAGCTGCTCATTTGTAAAATCTGAGGACTTAAAACGTCACTGTTTTCTTTATGTTTGTTTAGATCTCTCAAAACTGACCAGTTTACACGCGGTACACCCATGCAGACTTGAACAAGATTTTGAATCATACCTAAAGGAGAAAGTGAAAGCTCTCATAAAATCATACGTCAGTGAAAGCTCTCATAAAATCACAGGCAATGGAATGTCCAATAAAGGCAGAATAAGTAGATATTTTATCATTAAATAAAATGTGCACTTCTAATTGACCTTAATGAATAACAGAATTGTAGGCTTTATCAAAAGAGATGAAATTTAATAGGGACAGGCGAGTATTGTTTTAAAAAATGTTGCTAATCCATGGGATATAATATAAGCTGACTTATCATCTCCTGATATAAACTGTCCTGCAATCTTACTATCAGGGAACATTGCTTGCAATGACATGTGTTATTTAAGTTGTGACAACTATTAAAAGGCTCATGTTGTGCTATCATCTTAAACACCACATTTTCTCAGCTTTACTGACTTGGTCATAGAACTGGGTATCAATAGATGTATCATTATGCTTTAAATTTACATTGATGCTAAGAGAAAGAAGTTGGGTTTCTTCATTTTGAGAATAAATGCCTATAATAGTAGATTCAATTACATTGGATGTTTTTGACAATCTTGAAATACAGTATAAATATAGTATACATAGATTAGTGGACATCTATTAAAAATAAACGATGTCAAACCAATGAATCATTATTTTAAATATTTCTAGCACAACATAAAATTTCAGGACATTTCCAGGATGGTACAATATATACTCCCTCTAATCTATCCATTACATTATAATTTATTTAAAAATTGAATTAATTTAAAAATGACGAAAATTAGTCCACAAAAGGAGGAAATGTGATTCATTGGCAGAACTTTCACATTCAGGTCCATTTTTAAATGAATAAATTTGTATAATTTATAAATAACTAATTACAAATTATATTTGACTATAAATTGACATTCATATACTGGTTATTAACAAATAGTTTAACTATATAGTTGTTACATAATTTCATTAATAAAGGGACAAAAAGTCATAAACATATAGAAACCATTGACGTCTCAAAAACAGAGACAGTTAACCAAATGTAGTAGGGCCCAATATACTACAGTATAATCTTATTGTAACATAATCAGATATAATATACATTTGGCTATAACGTAATTTTGATGCATGGCTTCAGCAAAAATCCTATTTAAACAGATATAGTCATACCCTGGATATAATGTACCCTGCTATAACGTACTTTCCAATATAACATACTACTTTCTAGTACACTTACAAATAATTTCCTATTGTTATAACATACCACAGCTTTTAACTGCGAATAAACGATAATTACATACCGGTTACATATGAAAAGTCGTATTTTAGAAAAAGTCGTCCATAATTTAGTCATATAAATAAAATTGTCGTCCATGAAATAGTCGTCTTAATAAAATAATCGTCTAAATTATAAACCGTAAATCGATAATTAAACTGTACATACCTACATCTATTATCTGATTTCATTGACATACTTAACTATTATTTCATTATTATGAACTTTTATGTAACATATACCTATTACATTGCTATCAATGATTACTTTTAGACGGAAGCTAAAAACAATATTGTTAGCTGATTTCATTGACATATTTAGCTATAAATTATTAATGAATTATTAGGAACTATTATTTAACCTTGATAAATGTTCAATATAATAAATAAATGTTTTTTGTAGACGACTTTTTATGGACGACTAATTAATGCACTAAAAATATATGATTACGACTTTTTAAATAAGACTTTTCATTATTTACGACTTTTCACCCCGAACCCTTACATACATATTAAGTTGTATGTATTGACATATTCTTATACACCTCTGGAAGAAAGTAACCGTACACCTAGTCAAAACATAGTATTCTTTCATCTTTTTGATCTACTTTTAATATAAATGCTTTTATGTATACCAAAACATGTATTGACATTCAATGAATGTCTTATAGCATCAATCATTAAGTGTGGGCCCTGAAAAGGGCCATTGTCGCGTTTTCAATGGGGAATGATGAAAGGAGATTAATAGTTGGTATGACCACCATAATTCGCAATGACTGCAGCACACCTTGTTGGCATTGATTCTGCTAATCTATAAAGAAAACCATCAGGCAAATTGTGAAAGAGGTCATTGGCAGTTGCATACAGATTCACTACACCATGAATTTGACGCTGATCCAACTCCCTCTTAATTTGGGACCACACATGCACTATGGGGTTTAGGTCTGGACTGCATGGAGGCCAAAGCATTGTGGTGATATGCTGTACACCTAAAAACTCCTAATATATGCGAGATTTGTGGCAAGGAGCATTGTTGTGCTGGAAAATGAGATCAGCATTTGGGATTAGAGGTGATACATGCTCTTGAAGGATGTCGATGTAGGCAGGACTTCTGAGATTGCCTTGAATTTGATGGAGACCAAGGGTTCTGTCACCTGTGAATGCATCCCACACCATTATAGAGCCTCCTCCAGAGTGTATTTGTGGTTGGTAAACTTTGGCATCTTCGGTATCTGATGTACCTGAGTTGTGTCATCTGGACAAAGTGCAAGGGTACGTCATCACTGAATACCATACGGAACCACTGATCCACAGACCATGCAGCCCTCTCACGAGCTTACGGAAGGCTTTACTGTATTTTTTATCTATGCTTACATAATAAACACATCATAACAATATATGAATTCTTAAATTAAAATGATATTGCTTACACCATAAGTACGATTTATATGGGACACCCTGGATATAACATACCTTGGATATAAAGTACTTTTTTATGGTCCCTTGAAAGTACATTATAGTGGGATTATACTGCATATTATTAGAGAATTGGATATATATCAAAGTCATGACATTTGTAGGTAAAATTTGTTAGACAGATGAATACACAATAGAAAAGCAAGTAAGAACGAAAACCAGCCACTTTAAATAACAAAATACAATTAAAGGATTCTTTAATACATCATTTTTACATAAATAATGTCAAATTAACATTGTGTAAATGATTGTCAACTTATCATTTATTAGTTAATGAAAATATTGGTTTTATTGGAATGAAAATACAAATATATATGAGTGAAAGTGTACAGAGATTTCAAATCGAATGACAGTATGCATTTGTTGTACAATTTTTGACAGTTATACCTCTACACAGGGTTCGTATGCTCTGACTTCACAAAAAGTCAAGGGGTCTAACCATTTTCAAGGGGTATTATTATTCTTCAAAATTTATAGGTTAAGTAAGAAAAGTAGTTTTTACATTGTAAATATAGATAAATTGCAGGAATGTAATAACAGTAATAATATTGGTACAAATATAAAATACAAAAAGGATAAACTGAGCATGTTGTCAGTAAAGTTACCTTTAACTGTTCTAAGCTTTGTTTGATAGAAAAATTACAATAATGTAATAACAGTAAAGTGAGGGTTTTCATAACGTTTATTTGGTTAAAAATGATGGGTAACTAGGTACAGAGTTTATGAAAACCATCATAAAATAAATATATTAGCATATCATATATTTTTGTTTTACAATTATGCAATATTTACATTCATTTTTTAAAATAACAACAACAAAATTATTATTGTACAATGTAATGAAATTCAAGGGGTTTCAATAAGTTTTGGACAAATTCAATGAGTTTCAAGGGTTTTCAAGGAGTAGGATCAAATTCAAGGGTTCTCAAGGACGCGTACAAACCTTGTCTACATTATACAATTGGCCAGGCTTAATTTAAGGTGAGGTCGCCTAAAGGTGGCTGAGGTAGATGGTCTTTAAGTTTGAAAGTGCTGGCACATAAGTTAAAGCCTAAGCCTGAGATGAAATAGGCTCCTGAATTACTTAAATAATATCATAGGATTATGTCATTAATTATCCAAACTGATCATCCCAGTTAGGAAACCAGTAAAATTTGCATAATAAATTATTTACTTGAAATTAAACATAGCAAGAAACTTTTAAAAATTAATGTAAATTATATTTTTTTAAATAAAATTTATATTTAGCACCAATGTACACCAATTTACTATAGAGGACCATAAAATTGTCATAGTTCTTATAACTAGGTTTCTAATGGTTCATGTGTAAAGATACCTTATCAGTAATAATGAGCCCATATTTACATATAATTTTTAGAAAGTTTGATTATTGTTAAATTGAATAATATATATAAAGCATATCAAAAGGTATAGGCCAATCTGATTTCCATTTATACTATGTGCAAAAAAAGGAATTTGCCCAAATGTACTAAATGGGTAAGATTATACGCTGGACTTGGACTACACAAGATGCAGGCTGGTAGGGGGAAGTGATGTAATCCGCCAGAAATTTTTATTGTGACGTCAAATGTATTTTTTGTATTTAAATATTTTCTAGAATATTGAAGACACCCTAATGTTAGGTAGTTCAGTATTGATTTTTAAATTTAACATACTTTTACAGGGTATCAAAATCACTTAATTATCAATATAATAGTAATCATAATGAAAAGAAAATAAAAGATAACATTTTCTGGTCATTTAGTTTGAAAAACATTAAACAAAAATTAAAGCTTGATTCACAATTACTGTATGCCATACAAATGTTGGCCATACAAATGTATGGCACACATAAATATATTGATTGTCAATATCTGTAATTTAAGTATATAAGATAAATATAGTAAAATAGATATAACTATTCTTTAAATGATCTCTATGAAGAAAAAACGATTTATCACTCTTTACCTTCTACGAAGATTACTTAGAAAGGGTATCAGACGATGGGGAGTTAAACCTATTTTTCAACAAAGGAAACAAAAAGGATTATTTTATAATCTTGACCCTTAGTCCCTTGATCGCATATCACACAGATGACTGAACTGCCTTAGCCTACTGCTTCTATTAACTCTTCGTCATTCATAATAAAAATACTAATTGTGTACTAAAAATTCAAACTAAAAACAAATATAATAGGTGCTTATCACAAAAATGGTTATTATAACTAGTGAGTGTATTGTTCATGACCTTAAATGTTATTGTCGCGTGATATGTTACCCATAATGCAGACCTCTGATTGGTCAACTTCACTTCTGTTTGTCATACAAACAAGTAGAATTAAAAATTATTCAATTCATCTTTTTGTATGGCAAACATTTGTATGTCATACAAAAAAGCAATTGTGAACACTTTTGTATGGCTAACATTGTGTATACCATACATTTTGTATGGCCAACATTTAATTGTGAATCCAGCTTTATAAAGTTAAAAAAACTTTTTTTTCCCTTATTGATTGATACATTTGAGTTTTATCATAATATAAATTTTTATGAATATTTTTAATTCTAAGAGAATGCATTACTGTAAATCAGTTATATGTTACAATTAAAATATAATGTATCATATTATAATATAAGGATGTTCTGACTAGAATGTATATGGAGTATATGTTGCCTAGTCAGCTCTTTAATATAGTTAATGAAGGACAATATAATTGCACTAAATATTTGATTAATATAATATATATTCATTTATCCTAAAATTTTATGAATCACTTATTAATCTGATTGTTTTATTGATAGTTACACTATAATGTTGTTAATATTAATTATATTGTTTATTAATATGCATAAAATATTTAACTTTTTAAATATATAAGACCATTGCATTATTATATTATACATTGTAATTTGGAACTCTTTAGACAACTAAGGACAATATGCACATAACTTTACTAGTAAATGTTTTTCTCTTTAGAATTATATGATTTAGAACTACTAGGAGATACACAATATTTTAAAAATAATTGTCCAATGAAAGGTTTTCTGTCTGACATCTTTATTTGAACATGTTTTCTGGTAAAATGACTTTTATTATTTCATATAGTTCAAAACTTCAAACTAAAGATTCCATTGTAATTCTGTCTAAATCTCCTGAAGGTCAAGTTTTAGTAATTGTGACAACCTTTTTTCAAACATCCAGATTTGCAGTTATCATAATAATATGGGTGGTTATAAAAAATAATTTTACATGACATTTAGCTTTTTTGAGGAAATTTCAATATTTTTATAATACAGTCTACTCCTCCAGAACTGGATATAACTAATTTAGATGATTGTTTAAACTAGACTACTGGATCTATAAACTGGAGAAGCCTGAACTGTACACCAGAGGCTTCCTAGAGTTACTTACACACTATTATAATGTGCATATTTAGCTATGTGTAATCCATACCCTTTATCAATTCCAGTCTTGTGAAGTAACAGTGTTCATAAAGCAGTAATTGAAAGAGAGGATATGGTGTGCAAAAGGGTCAAATTGAGATATGTGTTGAAATTGAATGTTTTGTACATGTACCTCAGTTGGTAATCATGTACATATGGTCAACATGTCCTTATCAATACTGATTTTTAGTTAGATTATTTAATTTGTTATTGGAATTGGTGTTTATTAATCACAAATTGGTTGGTTTTATTTATTATTTAGAAAGGTCCTACACATATTATGTAATTTAAAGATAACATTACAAAGAGTAAACTGAATGACATTGTTGTATACTATAGTTGATGTATACTATATCATTTCTATTTTTTTAGTTATATTATACGTTATTCTATTTGTTATTGGGAATTGGTGTTTTTTCTAATCATAAATTTATACCCTATATATATATATTTTCGATGTATTAAAATATTTTTTAATTTGAAATTATTAATATGCAATTTATACACATATTTTAATATAAACACTAGCTAATATGTAACTGATTGGCTATAATTATAATCTACATTATATGTGAATTGATGAACAAATCAATACTACACATATTGTGTTGATAAAATTCACCAATCTGAACACATGTTTGACATTGTTGCAAAAAGAAATCAGCTGTTTTATAGCTTATACACATGCACTGATTGATTATTTTTACCAACAAAATATGTGTTGTTTTATATTAATGTACAATTATATTGAAATCTGTGTGTAAATTGCATATTAATAACTTAAACAATATTTGTAATACATTTTAAAATAATAAATATAAGGTACCAATTTATGATTATTAAACACTAATTCCCAACAACATATAGAATAATAAATAATTTGACTAAAATGTCAAATGATATGAACATTGAGTGTTCAGTTCACTCGTCATAATGTTAACTTAAGATTAAAAATATATGAATACACTTTAAATAATAAATATAGGGTACGATTTTTATGATTCATAAACACCAATAACAAATTTAATAATAAATAATCTAACTAAAAATAACTAATGATATGTACATGTTGACCATATGCACATATTTACCTTGTAAGATGTTTACCAACTGAGTGTACATGTACAAAACACTGAATTTCAACACATATCTCAATTTAATCCTTTTTGCTGCATCTTCATGCATCAATGTAGAACATACAATGCAAAGTAATTATATTTACTTTTTTCAATGACACAACCTAAATAGAACACATGTACATATTGCATTATACCTATAGAATTAAATTGGATCATCATGGCTTTCACTTCGATGATATCTTTAAATTTATGGCTGTTCTGTTTAGATGGAGTATACTGTATATAGAAAATATGTTAATTAAGTTAGCCAATTATATTGCAATATTTCCTGTTAATTCATTTTTTGATGTCACCACACCTCTTTATATACAATTAATATTATGATAGGTTAACTACTATTACACTGTACAAATATTAATATTACATACAAATTGTACATATATAAAAATATGCATTTTTATTTTTATAAATATATACATTTAAATTAACTAACTATTTAGATTAACATGTATGGGCTTGTTTTACACACTACTAATTATATCTATTTTTTGTTAGAAACATTTCAGTTCATAATATATACAAGAATCATATATAAAAATAGTGTTATATTTTTAAAATTTCAGGCTATGGTTGAAGAAGGTTTGGATCCAGATACACACCTCTTTGAAAGTGATACTGGTGATGAGGAAGATAATGAGGAAGTGGTAAGCACAACTATATTATGCTTCCACTTTAAAACTTTGTTAATGTACTGACTACATTAACAGTTTACCACTGAATTAGTATAGTATGGTATCTGGATTTTTAACATTTATTTTTAACTAAAAACTAAATATGAGATAGTAAAGATCAATTTTATACAATTGATGAATTTATTTCATCAATATTCTTGTCAATGTTTTCTTCATCTCTGTCAATCTACATTATTATGTTTAATAGTTTTGTTTCAAATAATTATTTAATTTTTCTGATAACCAAATGCACAGTATTGATAGAAAAATTATGACATTGAGTATGTATGCAGTTAAAATTTGCACAATTGCACATATATGTAACTCGTCACAACTAAATTTAGGTTTCAGATTATGCTGAAGAAAGGTAGAGGATTTCTTTTATAAAATATGTTGAGCTATGTTTTCATTATTATTTTAAAAATTATAAATTTTAGCTTATTTAATTATTATTCATGCATATTGTTTTAACTTACTAGAAACTCTCATAGCCCACCTACGGTTTTAAAAAGATAGGAGTATTTGTATCTAATTAGCATATCAGACCTGTTTACTTTTACGATTTAGGAGTAAAAATTACGATTTTAGGTGTCTAATTACGATTTGGGGGTGTTATTGTACGATTTTCAATTTTTGTACTTCCAGTTTTTTAATGTCTATTTTTCAATATTTCAATCTTTCTGCAAATCAGTGGCCTGTTACACAATACAACAAGTAAATAGCAAATAGTTCTGGACTTTCGGTTCCACAATACTTTCTAATTACTTGTTGCAAATAGTCAAATAGCAACAAGAAAATTCCCACTAAATTAATTGAGTTAATCTATTTATAGTTCATCTAGTATTGTGCGTCGAAGCTATAGCTGAGATGAGTCACTAAAATACTTGATCCCACTAAACGATTTTCCGATGACAAACTTAAAGAACTGAAATCGTGCATAAAACTGAATTGTACATTTTATCACAACATATACTAACTGGATTTGCAGAGGTGTGTTTTTACTTCTATACGATAATGAGAGGTATTTTACGATAAATAAGGATCTAGATTACGAATTTCAATCTTTTGAGGTAAACAGGTCTGGCATATAAATACTGATTTGAATAGGTATCCAGATTGAGATGATTTTTCCTGGTGTTGTGCCCACCTACAGCTCCCGCCCCTGGGTATGCCACTGTCTGTTTCACAATGCATATTTGTACTTTAATCTGTTAATATAATTGTGTTGTATTTATACATATTATTTTACATGACACCTAGTTGTGTAATTTGATTTATCCCACATAGTTAATTTTTTATTGAGTCTGTTTAATAGTTTGTAATCAATATATCTCCATTAACTTTTATGCATTGTGGTCTTTATTTTCATTATCTCTAGAATTAAGCCCTGGATTAAAAAAAGAATTATATCTATAATTTATATTTCCATTTGCTAAACCTCAGTAAAACAATATCTGGTAATGTGTAGTTTTATATTTAATATCGAATTTTTTAAGTTGTTTTAAATATTTTGTTAAATGCGCTGTATAATTAATATAGATTTTTTTTTTCTTGGTAGGAGATTGATGCTGTTGATGGTAAGTGCTGTTAAATTATTTTCTCAAAATAATTATGAGTTAGTGGAAATCGACCCACATTTACAGTGTATTCTAACTACATTTTGTTTATGGCTTCTTAATGTAGGCTACTATAATATGTATATTGTTACAAAAGGTTCGTCTAAAGGTATTTCTTAAAAAATTAATTAAATTTTAATAAAAGTAGTCTACCTTGTTTTAGATACGTTTAATGGGGTATTTTTTAAATTTTTTAATAATACATTTTCTCAAGTTGTTGACTTGTCTAAAATCATACATAGAAAAAAGTCAAAACTAATAACAAGTAAAAATTAATTTTATTGTCAATTACTTTGTAGTTAGTTCCACAATTTTTGGTTATATTTTATCAGCCATTTTAGAAATATTTATGGATCAATTTATCACTTTTTTTTATTTTCGAATGGGATTCCTGCTGTGCTCAAAATTATTATTACTTATAAAGTTTAACTAATAATCCTGTTTATAGTGTTACCGAATTACTCTATATCTTTTTGTTGGTTTAATTAATGTATTCGAAAAAAAATTCTATTATAAATAATTAATGGAAATATCGTTATTGAAATAGTATAAGTACAATAATTTTCACTGTTTTATGTATTATTGGTCCATAAATGTTATCATTGGTGCATAAAATACATTAAAATATACTATACAATATAAGATTAGAATAATATTCGGAATTCCTAGTATTTACTATTTCGTTGTATCTACAACTGGATATTCATAACTTTGGTAAGCTGATCATTATTGAAACGGATCATCATGGATTTCGTCATCAAGCGAGTTGTTAAAGACTGCACGCAGCCCCTCAGGATGGAAAGGGCCTTCACAGCCCTGCACTCAACCCCCTGACAGAAACGAAGCGTTTTTAAGAGTCCTAATTCTGTAGATCATCTTGAGACGTTCTTATTCTACTTGTGGTTTCATCTTTTCAATTTGGCCTGCTAGAAGAGTCCGTCAACTCTGATCAACTGAATGGTGACACGTCTCCAGTCAAGGTGAATAGTCGCCTTAGTCAACCGAACAGTCGAACTGGAAACGCACCCGGCAGCGAGCAAATTAAAGGCACTAAACGGGAGGCGCCTAACCCTTCTCTGATCGTCCAAGTTGGGGAACAAGAGGATCTCGATTATGACATTGAGCGCTCTGCAGCTGCAGTTTCTTTGAAGGAAGAAGACACGGCAGTCATCGGAGAGGCTGTGCTGAAATCTCCGCCATCCAAACAAGCCAAAGTTCAGCCACAAGGAAAGAAAATTTCTGAAGATAGCAGGTTTGTAACTTTATTTTTAAGACTTATATGTTTCAGGTCGTGTACATTTTGTCTTTTATTGACAAAACTACGATGAATTTGAAATTCGCTTGGACACAATGTTTGAATAAATTAACGATCTGCAATCTTCACGTACAATTGGACGTATAATTTTCATCCATGGACACCATCATCCCATGTTAACGTAATTTTCTCTTGAGTGAATCTTTGATCAAATGATGTCAGTGGGTGCCTTGGAGAAGATCTTCGCAACCTTAACAAATGTACAAATTTCCGGTTCAAGTATTGCCTTTGTTCTCGAGGTACCAAGGAATTCTTCAACAAAAAATCTGAACAAGTATCTTTCTATGGAGTTGATGTTCGACACTCTGCATCGTCAACTTGGAATTCTTGGGGACAAACATTCTCGGACGAAGATATGCAGCACTGCACTTTGACACAACAATTCATACTATTTATAATATTCAACACCGAAGTTTATTTAAAATTTTCTATTAAAAGTTTATCGTTTTATGTTTGTATTTGTTGTAAATTTATAAATATCTTCTTAAATTTTTACACCACTAACTTTAATTATATTATTCGTCGCATTAGAATCAAGATATAAATGAAATGTAAAGATAGTTTTTTTTAAATTATTTACGTTACATCTATTTTTTAGCTTCTTAAAATAATTTTAACGTTGGAAAGATTTTAGTTTAATGCTTTCAATAGCTTAAATAATTTGATTAATAAAGCAAACACCTAGATCTAATCCGTAGCCTTAAAAAATCCTTTTTATTATGAACCGAACCGTATGCACTGAGTCTAACTAAAATTATTCTCAAATGCATTAAAAACGTCACTTATTTCTTTATGTATACATTTTTTTAGTAACATTAATTTGGTTTCTGAAAATCAAGAGTTTTTCATGTAATTCAACATGATTAACAAATAAAAACATTTTGTTGTAGGTGACAAAAATCTGTTTACTAATTTTAATGTATAGTTTTTTTTTCATTTGTTTAAGGTTATTAGTAACACCCAATAATCGTGTTCATTATAGTTAATACAAATTTCGGGGTACGTTTATTTAGATATTGTTTGCTTTCGCAAATATTGTCTTTCGTGTGTGCTTTTCGAAGTTGACATTTTCGCGTTAATTCATTTGGTATTATTTTTTAGTAGTTTGTTAGTACTTAGTTTTCAAATAGTAGATTGCAAACAAAGCATTTAAAGAGTTGTTGAATTGTACCGTTAGCATTAATAGTATTTGTTGTAGTTTTTATTCTTGCATCGAACTCTACTAAAACTACGTTACGTTCATTTTTTTTACAAATACAGAACTGTCGTTCTCTATATTTTAGCAAACCTGCGACGGAAACATCTGTTGATCAATGTGAGTCTATTGATAAAATTATTAGGTTTTTGATTTTATGTTTGTTAAGTTTATTTCTTTCTTTCTAGGTAAAAATTTATGGGTGAATAATATATCACAAACTGTGAAAGCAGCTGAATTGAAGACACTGTTCAGTAAACATGGAAGAGTAAGTGTTATTAACTATATAGAGTTGTTGTAGTTTATGAAGTAGTCTGTGTTACTATGTTTGTTCGAATTACACAACAGTTGCAAAGAGGAGAAATAATTAATTTAAGTTATAAGTAAAGACGAGTCGGTATGCTAATTGTAATTATTGATGATATACGAATATATTTGTACAAAATTAATAAAAAATATGCTGATTATATAAAAATTGATCGATTAAAAAATTAGCTTTGTTCCTAGGATAAATAATTTTATCTAATAATATAATTTATAACTGTTTACATAAAAATAACTATTTAAACAAATATAATCAACAGTACACACTGCGATGTTGTTGTACACCATAGTCCAACTGTGGTTTTAAAAAAAAAATTTTTTTACAAGTATGAACTGTTTTAAATAAAGACTAGTATGGAAACTATATGTCATATTACAAACTAAAGATTTAGGTGTATACGATTTATATACGTTAAAATGTTAGCAAATGTGATTGATTAAGTGGTTTCGTTAACATCCTGTATAGGTATTTGCTTATATTTAAACACATATTTGATATTTTTAATGATTATTTCAAAACTGATACCCATTATAATTATGTAATTTTTAACATTTATATAATTATAATATTATCACATAATTTATACACTTAACACGAAATATTTATTTCAGGTATTATCTGCTAAGATTGTAATGAATGCAAAAAATCCTCAAGGATGTTGTTTTGGATTTCTCTTAATGGATTCGGTTTCTGATGCGGATAGGTGTATCAAGAATCTTGACAAGGCCGAATTTTATGGCAATAAAATTGTTATTGAAAAAACTAAGTCAGAACCGATAGCTTCAAGAATACCTTCTAAAAAATCTGGCAATTCATCTGGTGTCAAGGCATCAGACGATAAAGACAAGAAGAAGATTTCTGCTACGAAGACTCCAGTTGCAACCAAATCCGAAGCACCTGCAAATCGCAATCCAAAATTTGTTCCTCGGTCGTCTGCAAATGACACTTATCGCAAAAATGGAGGTATTATTTTGTTTTATTATCTTTAATTTAAAATATGCTTCATTTTATTAATATTATTATTATGAAACATTAACCTCTCACGTTGACCTTATAGTGCAGCGTTAGAGTTCACAGTGTTCCGATTTAACGTTTAACATTGCTACGTATTATTTTGTACTCCTTGAATATTCCGCGTTGAACCATAATTTCAGTTACTAAAAATACACGAACATTGTCTAAAATGATGTTCAATAATAAACTAAGTAGGCCTATATGAGAACTGAAATGACTATTTAGAGTAAATAAGTGAATACTTATCATCGACAGGTCAGCGATCAGTAACTGAAAATTCCATAATGTTAGCCAATAAAATTTGTCCATTTGAATATAAACATACATATATTAAATTTGCACATTTCCTTCATCCAACGTTTAGCTTAGAGCGCAGACTTTAAATATATCGGTTAGATAATTCACGGGCTTGTCAAAGTGTAATATCCATGTTGGTAATCAAAGGCTTTAGAATAAAGGTACAGGTATTTTTCACGTACTCTGCATTTTTGAACATTTATATATCTCATCTCAGGAACTATTACAGTTATAAACACCAAATTTGTTTCGAAGGCAGAATTTTAATAATGTTGTATTTTTTTCAGAATTCTAATAGTTTTAAATGTTTAAAATTTTCCAAATATGTTATATAATAAAATGTATAGCAATGCCTAAAATTGAGATGTTGTTTAAAAGCTAACGGTATTACCGATCTCTATATAATTATATAGTGTCTGAAATTGCTATGTGCCGCTCAGTCACAGCTAAAATTTCAAACAGATAGTACTATAGTATTATAAAATAGTCTAATATGTATGAGTTTATATAAATAATAATATAAGATGCTCACTTTTATATTAATCGGTTTCATTTATAGAATTTTATAGTAAAAAGTAAAGTTTGTATGCCTGTTCGCCACATGGTGAGCTATGTAAGGGACTCATTAACATTTACATATATTTCTCGTCGGATACAAACAATTGTGTTTTTTGTTTTAGAAACAATGTATGACAAAATGAAAACATCTAGATCTGCTGCTGCAATACTGGCTCGTGCTAAAGTACGGAGAACTCTCCAAACTAGACAACCTTTACGTCTAGCTGCACGACGCGAAACGTTGATTCGTCGGCCATTTGTAGAGGTATTAATAATAATAATAATAATAATATATATTTATCCACAAAATCTACATAAAGTATTCAAAGTACTTAGAAAGAGGAAATAATAGGAAGAGGAAATAATAGGAAGAGGAAAGAAGGTTACGAATTAAAGAGGAAAGTTTTTATCTTTCTTTTGAAGAGAGAGAAATATTTTGTGTTTTGAATGTCATGTTTTAGATTGGCCTACCACAGAGAAGGTACCACTGTCGGCATTGGTTTTGGCAATTGGTTGGTAGAGAGTAATGCCAGCCTGCCATCTGAGATGAATCAGGCCCGATGACGATGTAGATGGACTAATAAGCTCCTTAAGGTACATATAGGCATTACCATGAACGCATTTGTGTTTTATACAGGCAAGTTTGAATTCAATGCGTTTTGCTACTGGCAACCAATCTAGACTCTGATACACTGAGAGGTAGGGGCTCTTCGCTGTAGTGGCGGTGCGCATACTAATCGAGTACATACATTCTGTACTCGTTGGAGCAACTTGTGTCGTTATGCATTTGCTGATGCCAAAATTGCGTTGCAGTAGTCGATTGTGGATATTACGAATGTATTGATAATCATTTTGGCGGTGTCTTGGTCAATGTATTGTCGGATGCGATACGCTGCTCTAATGAACGCGAAAGCCGACCGACTGAGATTATGTATGTGTGTGTCAAATTTGAGTTGCGAATCGAAGGTAACACCGAGACTCCTTACAAAGTTTGATGTTTCAAGTTGAACTTGACTTCGTTTAGGCTAACATGTGTTAGTGATACTGAATCAAGGCGAATTTTAGATCCGGATAAGAAAATTTCGGTTTTATCCGGATTCAAATTTAGGCGATTACAGTTAAACCAATCGTGAAGGTGGTGGATGCAGTTGATTAATGAGACAGCATTATCTTCAGATTCGGTGCATTTGAATGAAATCTAGATGGAAGTATCATCAGCATAAGAATATAGAATGGGTCCGAGAACAGATCCCTGTGGCACACCACAATATAGAGGAACTTGGATCTTTAACCCATGATTTGGACATATTTTGGGTTCTATCGGACAAATATGACTTGAACCAAGCTAACACAGAACCTCTGAAGTTGAAATGATTTGCGGGAGTTTTTAGCAACTGCCAAATCATTATACAGCTTGATCAATGCAGTTTCTGTGGAGTGATCTGGACGATATGCTGATTGGAAGGGAGGATATAAATTATTAACATACAAATAATTGTTGGTTTTTTCATTAACACGTATATATAAATTACTTTATACTGCACCTATATTAATTATTCGGATTATGGGTTATTTGATCTCGAAGACTGCGCTTTTGAATTTTAGTAATTACATTTTTAGTTGTGCTTTGTATTTATAAACTTGGTAATTAATAATATAGTGATTTGGTTGGTAATTAATTTTTATTATATATAATTTTTTTAATACAATGTAGTAATACATTATGAAATCAATATCTTGTTTCATTCTCATCATAAGCTAACTCATTCTCATTGTTTAACGCTGACTATTTACAAATCAAATTTTTTACACATTGTTTCAAAGAATGGACTCAGTTTTTTTATATATTGTGTTATATTTAAAAGGTATATTATATGCCACAAACATATAATTAATGCCTAAAGATACACATTAATTAAATTAAAATTATTAATCCAAGAAAGAAGTGAATTTAATTTAAAAATTATAGCAACGATTTACCAAAGTCTGATGAAAATACAGTAAATAAGGATTCTCTGTTAGCGGAGTCCTTTAAGTATCACTTTACTATATTATATAATCAACTACAGTGCCATACCGTAATGTTAATATATATTATTGACAGTGCATAAGTATGTTTTTAATGGTGTGTTATAGAAATATCGTTTATGTGTTTATATCAGAGACGCGAAAGAGATGCTTCCGATCGCCGTAGAAATTTTTATCCACAGCCATTACCTCAAAGAAATCTGAACCGATATCGAAACGCGCAGACAAGACCATTCAATGATGATAGGCGTCGAATTGAAGCTAATCGGTATCGATACGAAAATTCAAGAACTGATTCCCGAGATTTTCAGAACCGACATCTAGACTCGAGAGATGCTTCCGACACTCCAGCTGCACTGCGTCGTATTGAAGAGGAGAAATATCGTCTTAGGTATTACTATTATTAATATTAATTTTTTTCACTTAAATTATTCTCTTTTACTATATTAGTAGGTTGATACGTTCAATGGTGCTTATATTATAATTCATCTAATTAAATTTAATGATTCTAACATTTGTATTTTATATAGTTTAGAAAAGTTTAATTGAATTACATGGTAAAATATGTAATACCATCACGTCTACCTATTTCCTTGAATTAAATCCTTTTAATAATGATATATGCCTCTAAAATGGTTTGGGCAACTTTGTGATTTACGTGATTATTTTTTGTTCAAGAGAAGAACGCTTGCGACTAGAACAAGCGAAGGTTCTCTTAGATATGCAAGTTGCTCAGGCCACTGCTCTACGAATGCAACGAATGTATGAGGATCGGTCGCGTCGAGACGGTTTTCGTGAGCCGGCCAGACGACGTCAGGAACCTTTCGCTACGTCTGCACCCTTTCGACGCCCAGAACCCCCAGCTGCAGCGATCAAACGACGGCGGTCACCTATTCGTGATTCTGCTCCTCTGGCCAAGGTTCCGCGCCGCTATGAGGCGCAGCCAAGGCCGACTGTTTCCGAATCAAGTTCACGATATAAAAAAAATGTACGAGGTCCTATTCGACGGGATAATATTATCAGAAAGGATGCTATTCGGTGAGTGGACTATTTTAATTTTCTTTAGTTACGCATAATTTAATATTATAGATATTATATCATTAATGTTTGTTTTAACTATTCTCTGGTTGATAAGATTATACTTTTTTATACCATTAAATGTGTCGAATATAATTATTTTATTAATATTTATTATTGGTATATTTTAATTTAGCTTGTTTGTAAAATGGTTAATTATTTTTTTAATAAAAAATTTAATTTAAGTGTCGCAATAGATACGTCATGCAATTATTTTTTTTTTTACTAGTTATCACTAATTTTACTGCAATCATATGGAAGTAAAAATAATACTTCTCGAATCATATTGTTAGGTCTTTTAAAGTATAAATAATGTCGATTTAAGGATATGCATGTAATAATATTATATATTTAAGTATCGTTATTTTTTTATTCCTTTTAAAATATCATTACAATATTTACAAAATATGCTGAACATTATACCAATTCTGAAGAGAGAGAAAACATTTTAAATCTTGTCTGTTTTAACATTTTACGGTCGAATATGTTAGATTTGGTATAATTTAACATATTAATTCTGAAAACAGTCAAAAGGTGTTAGATTAAAATGTTGTGTTTTATCATCAAATTTATTTCAATACTGTATAATTATTTATGTAATTACAAATTTGTACACACAATTCTAAAAATCGCGAATATTCATAACTTTCCTTAAGATTATAAATAAATTTTAAAAACATATTTTTATGTACTTCAATTTTCGTTTAAACTTGAAGCATGTCATCTTTGTGATTTAATTTTTAGTTCATATCACACACTGATTTTAAATTGTTGCTAATGCAGTTAGTATCAGAAAGGTTAGCGTTACTAATTGCATTATAATTTTTTGTAATAAATGTCAAATTTAGTGTTATATTAAAAGTCCAAGATTAACGCCAATTTATAATTTTATATGTACTTTATAAATATCTTTAAAAAGTACTTAACCAGAATTAATATTGTACAAAAGATTTTGTACAATCTAATTTTTTATTTAAATTATTAGTTTATTTGGTGTAGGCCTATGTTTAATAAATTAGTTAAAAGTGATGTTGAGTAACTATACTCTTACTACATTCATTAAATATTAATGTAATCCATTGTAATTGTAAATGGATACATTCTATTCAAATCGTCAACATCACCACAGAACAAATTAAAAATAGAAATAGTACAAAGAAGAACCAAACATTATCAAAACAACTGTCAAATAAGAAACAAAATGTTAATAATTCCAGGTTTAAAGAAAAAACCAACATTCATGACTAAATTCCAGAAAAGTCAAACGAAAGGAATGAATTATCATCAAACCACAACTATTATTTATAATAAATGTTTACTCTGTAAAAACAGGTCTGGAGTGATAAGATGGCAAGTCAAACCTGTGGATTTAAAAGACGACACGTGTTGTGTAACAACTCATAATTATAATAAAAAAAGGGGAAACGACTTTGGACTAGCAATTATTATTAATTTTTCACTTTAGCTTCTTTTTATTTATATTTTTTATTCTTTCGATATTATACCAAATTCTATAAAAAATATTTCACAAAATATTATACAAAAACTATAGCAACACTTTTATTTTCAGGGATTCCTACACAAAACGAATTGAACCATCATCAGCATCTACACCAAATAACTCTTCATCAAGAAAAAGAGACAGTATGTGAAACCTTTTATATATTGTTAATGCTTTTATACAGTCTTTTTTATTATATTTGCTTTAACTTTTTTATTTTCATTGAATTTTAAATAAATAAAAATCCAATATTAGCAACGCTATTGAGTGATCGAGTTAAACTTTAAACCGATTACACAACATTTAATCGATTAAGTTCAAGAATACGGAGTTTTGCTTTGTGCTTTAATCGTAGGAAATCTTATTGTAGTTTTTGTGGGGTTAAATAAAACATAAGGTATAGATGTTCTTAATAATAATATGATTTTTTTAAAGTCCTGTGAATGCTTTCTTCTTTAAATGTTTATATTATTTTGTGCTATTCGTTTAACTTTTCAGTTTTTTTAAAAAATTGATTAATGTACATCTCAACTTATATGTAAAATAGATACCCACTACTTGAAATCCAATAAGTATTATTGAAAACGTTTTCAAAAGATTACTCTATTATACTCCTGAAACTCTCGAAAATCAATTCAAATTGGCTGTATGCGGACTATGTATACATTTCATTGCATTAAACCGTTGGAAAAACTTTGGTTTAGTCATTAATTATGTAATATTCATTTTTATTTGTTTTTTATGTTTGTATTTTTAAACAACTTTCATTTTTGTTGATTATAAAACAATTTTAACTTAAGTATGTTCAAATCTTTCATTTTATTTTAACTTTTTGCACCGAAAGCGCAAAATTTGGGAAGGACGTATTACAGGCCTTTTTTGTGGTAATTTTTTCCCATTGGATTCAGGTTATGAAAGCCAGCGACGCCCTGAACCGCGGCCATCGTCTAGACAGAGCTCAAGACGTGATTCGACAAAAGATAGCCGCGTTCATAGTAGTTCTGAGTCCCGACGGACGGACACTCGTGTTCCAGGTAATAATTTAATGTTTGTATTTATTTTTTTCAATTGCAGAAATACACTTTGCAGAATTAAAAGCCTGTATAATTTAAAAATATGAACATTATACATATTTAGTATTGTCGTTTATATTGTTACTTTTACTCACTGTAAAGATTAATACATTATCAGTCCAGGAGGAGCTCTACTTTTTGACACGAGCGATACAACGCTGTGCCTGTAGTTATTAAATATCTGTTGTAGTAGTTAATTATGAATTGGTACGTGAATTTATGGAATACACCTAAATGTGGAACATTTTACATGTTAATACTAAATAGTTCTGCCACGTCAAAATCTTTAGAACTATAAAACGTGTCTAATTTATGTAACTTTTTGTACAAAAATATTACATTGTAACAAGTGGGCGTATGTGAATAATTTTACCACAATACCAGTAAAACATATTTGATTTGACAGAGTATGAAGTTTAAGATTTATAGTTCTTATCTTTACTCATGTGCCTATAGTTTGCAAGATATTTTTGTAATGAAAGTTTTATAGTACAATACAACAAATAATATACACCATAATTTTCTATTATTGCCAAGTTTTTATAATTCTCAACCGGGTTTTCAAGGTATTATTAAAGGTTACTATTATTGTCCATATCATATTAATATAGTTATCGTAATTTAAATATCTTGCGAGGGTCAGCACTCTGTATTGCTTGTGATAAACCAGGGACTTTCAGGAGTGTTCACTATATCTAAATGGTTTGTTATAGGCATGATATTGTGATTTAATCAGTATTTTGTCGGGTGTTTACAAATTATTCAATATTTGTGGTGTTTGTTAAAACCGGATTATAATGTGCAATCGGTTTCTATAACAAAGATAATTTATTTTATCCATATTAAATTATAATTTTTGCTATAAGGTATTGTTATAAATAGGACATCATTTATTCAGCTATTTATTATCTTAAATTTATTCGATAATAATTATTTTAGAATTTTTTTTCCTCGAATCATTTGAAGTTAACACAACTTTTTGAATTTTTTATTGGTTTGATTAGTCTTGAGGTTTTATTCTTAGCATCGATTATTTTAAATCATTGAATATCATTAATTTAAACTACAGCATTTACACATTAGTTTTGAAATTGAAATCCTCAATATTTCATGGATCAATAGTTCAAAGTTAATCCTCAATACTTCTGAATTTATGTGTCTCTTGTTTTTATTCTGTATTTACCCATGCGAAGATCCAGGAATGTGATTCGGTAGGCCTAGGATTATTCCTAAGATTCAGGTGTTTCCTCAGATGCTTTAAGAAATGCTCAAATTTGAACAAAATCCCGAAATTTCTTAAATTTGACCGTAATATTTATTGGAAATGGATTTTCAGATCATAAATGTCATTTACTAAACTTGGTAACCAAATGTGATCTGAGACCATTATTATCATTGTTACAAACATTTATTGCGTAAACAGGGTCATACTGCCTAAATTCTTCCTTTATTATAGTTAGTATACTAAATCTCATATTTTGATAATTCTTCGAGAAGTTTCGCAAAATAGTGCATATTAAGTGCGTTATCATTTATGTCGTACTTCAATGTTCACATATAAAGGTGGGCATTATTCTATTTAGACATAAGCGCGCCCTAAACTATGCGTGTTCATGGTCTCTTGAAGAACAATAAACATGTTCAACTTATCAACGTTAAATCCTTTCAGTATCTTCGAATTATCGCAGCGGTTGGCTAGGAGCCCCGCAGGCCAGTTACTACAGTGGTTCCACTGCCAACGTGAGTGGTTCTTCGGCCTATGGTCGATCGCCTTGGATAACGGCTTCTGGGGTACCGTCTAGTCATACCAGCAGCTACTCCCAACCGGATAGGAGGGCTCCGCACAGAGATGAGTCCAGCAAAGACCGTTCATTTGGGCGTGGGGGTGGACAACATTCTGCTTCTTATCGATAGCAGCAAACTCCTGCTACTAACTTTCATTGTTAATTGTTCATACTTTCTTCAATTTTTAAGATTATACAATTCCTGTTCTACTATGTCATGTGTCAGTTTTATTGCTAGAAGCAAATAGTTGTTAACTAGGACTTTAGAAATATTTTATCCGACAGATGTAATATGTGCAGACCAGTCTCACAAGTATTTTAATTAATTGTATCTTCGTGCCCAATTGTTACTCATTCTGAAAATAATTGATTATATTTTAATACATTTATTAGTTACGTTATATTTTGTATTTAATGTTTACCAATATATTCTTCTAGTGTAATACGCATATTAATTTTTTTCTTACTAGTATAGAGGTGTTTAGAAATAATTCAAAATAATAGTTCTAAGCGGGTATGACAGTTTTATGCACTTAATTAATTACTTATGCTTTAACTCTTCATACGTGTAGGGGGGTAATGCCCTTTTTACTGAACGATATAATGTAGGACCCTTACACTTTTATCTATTTAAAAAATTAAATAAAAAAAATTTACATACCGGTACCAGATAAATGAGTATGGACTATTTTATTTCCCACCTTGGTTTTTATACTTTCCGGTGATAATAGTAACTAAAACTTGTGACATTAATAAATAAGTTTACATGCAATAAATTATATAAATATAACTTGAAATAGAATTTTTATAATAATTTAAAAAACACTTAAAAAATTATAGTTTATTTAATTTAAAAAAATAGTTTATTGCAAATAGAATCAAGTCAATTGGTTGCATTGATTAAAAGTTCATAACGTAATCATGTCATAAACATGATACTAATGGATACCTTTTTTTGAAAAAAATAGCTCTACTTTTCTTTAGAAGGATGTGTATACCAAATTTCAACTTAATCGGATGATAGGAAATTTGTTTTTCTATGTGGTGGTGTGTAAAATACACAGCAAACCCTACAAAATATGTCCACGTATGAAGGGTTAACGAGGCATTTCTGAGTTTTAGCAACATGTTAATATGTGAACTTGGTTTAGATAGCCTGATAATTGTTTAAATATATGTATTGTAGGTTTAATACGAGTTCACGCCATGCAACAATTGGTGACTGATAGTTATATGAAAATATATGTATGTATTATTGATATACTATTAAAAATCTTGATTATAACATATTTTAATTTAGTAAATATGTGCAAAAATATAAATACACTGCAATTATACAGCTAGATGTTTTAATATAAACTAGAAAAGTAATTTTGTCGGGACCTAAAAATGTAGTGTTACTGATGGTCATAAAAGTTTTTATAATAACAGTTGATATTTATATGCGGTGTTGTATATATATAAAAAGTTATAATATATGTTATCAGACCTGCCAACCTTCTCGCATTTCAGAAATGTTCAGTAAAAATAGTTTTTTATTCTATTTTTTGTATTTTTAGATGCTTGACACACCGAAATAGAGGATTAAAAAATGATTATTATGTGAAACATTTAGTTAAAATTAAGTGAAATAAAACTTTTTTTATATTCAAACACTAATATTTTTTCATAGAATAATTAATAAATAATTCTTCTTTTAAAGTGAATAATTAGCCACTTGATCAACCTTATGACAAAAAAAGTGTTTTATTAAGAGCATCACATTCTTTTTGATGTTATTGAGAGTTTATCTCATCCTCTGCGTCACTTTATGGCCACGCTAGAACTGGAAGAAAAGATTATATATAAGAAATTATTTGTCGATTTAACTCCTGAGCTTCGGTAAGAATTTTCATTTCCCCATATACATTACAATAAAAAATATATATTTAAAACAAAATTTTTTCTCCAAATTGGCTATGGCTATATTAATAATAGGTTTAGACCTGTCTATAGATAATTACAAATAATATGGTAATGTTTTGTAAGAACTTGCTGTGTTAATATTACTGTAATGCATTCGTGGGCCACAGCATATTACTCCAACGTCCCAATAAGCGTTTTGGCTTCACAGGAGTCGTTAATTATATTGATTTCGCTGCTATCTCCGCGAATGAACACAGTGTGTAAAAATTAATAACGTGTTCAACTCAAGTGTGGCGTTCTACAATGGTCAGTGCTTGGTCTCCTTCTCTATTTTCATGTGCTTGGTCCCCTGTCTCAGACATAATCTCCTACAATATCCCATGAAGCTTCAAATCTATGCCGATGATACTTCGATCTGTATACTTAATTATCTTTTCGGGCTAAAAACACATCAGATAATCTTGCCGATCTTGACAATTGTCTAGACGATCTTTACGATTATAGCTAAATCCAGAAAAAACTGAAGTTCTCTTCAGTGGTTATATACACGGATTCAAAACGGTAGTTTTCCACTTACTCAACTGAATATATGTATAGTAAATCTATAAATCCTTCACATTATATGCCAAAAGTCTCGATGTCCTATTCGATCGACAGCTTCATATGTTAAGTCATATGTTCGTTCATAATCTGCAGATCATCATTCATCTTCTTTCGAAACTTCAATGGAATACGTCCATATTCTAACGAAAAAGCAGCCTGCATTCTTATTATTTCTGCTTTCGTGTTTTCTAAACTCGACTACTGCAACAGTGTTCTTGGATCATGAACAAAATCAAAATTCCAAAGATTGCAATGTGTTTTAAATACCTGCTGCCCGTATCGTTAGGTGTCTCTCAAAGTACAAATTTAAATATGTCGAATGTATTAATGGAACTTCAATCACTGGTTGTCTATTGAAAATCGCATTAAGTATAAACACTGTTGTCTCGTTCATAAATTTCTTTACAGTTCTTTTCTTTAGTTGTCTCTGCAAGACTTCGCTCTCAATGTTTTGTTGTGCTTCGCTGCTCCGTCCTATAGCCTGGAATAAACTTTGCAGAAAAGAAGTTTATTTTCTAAAATTTAAACACCTTCTAAAAACGGAACTTTTTCACTAGACTTTGAATGTACTTTCCTGTACAAATATTGTTTATAAATAATATTTATATTATAACTTTGGTAATACACTATTGTTTTAAACCGCTTTGTGTCTAAGTATTATACCTTATAAACACTATTTTACTGCCTTGTGTCTTAGATTTATTATATGTTAATCTCTGTATTATACCTTATCAATATAAAATATTTTTAGTGTGTCCTTCCAATTTGTTTTGAATTTTTCTCGGATTTTTGGGTTTGGAGGAGTAGGTTTGTGTTATATAATTTTCGCAATAGTTTTATTATGTATATTTATTTCATTTAAACATCAAAATATCTATTCGATGTTATTGTAAGTGAATAAATGATTTTTTAATCGAAGTGTTAATCAAACTGAAAGATAAAAACTTTTAAACATTAACTCATTTTTTATTGGTAACAAAAGACAGTATATTGATGTATAATATGGTTTAAAAACAAACAAAATATAAATGTTAAGGCTTCCATAATAACAAAAATAACTTATTTTTGCCTCAATATAGGTAATTTATCTTAAAAATAATACAATTACTGTTAAGAGTTAAATTTTGATAACCGGACTATTCGAATCTAAACATTTTAATTAATCGGAGGAAAGTAGAAATGACTTTATTTTTATAACTTTTAATGTTATCTATTATAATTTTTGGAATCATTGAAAAAATTGGCTTTTTATTAAAATGTTTGTATTTCTTTAGTTCAAAAGAAACAATTGTACATGGCAGACACTATAATACGACAATACCATCATATCCTGTGCATATAGTAACGGAAATGCCTAAATGCGTGTGTTGAGACGTTGGTTTGCATGTGCGGAGAATATCATTGTGTTAGAACAGGTTCTCGAGCCTTCCCTCATATGATAACGTTCTTAGTTAGCAGATGTAGTAGTTAAGAATTGGCAACTTTTAATGGTTTGCCATGATATACTCAATAAATTTGTAAAGTTTCAATAAAAATATGTGTAGTTATATTACACATTATTTCTTTCTGGTGACGACTTGTTTTGGATTTTTATTGTAGTAAAATATTTGTAAATTTATTAAAGCAATGTATTTATCATTTTTGAATATGATACGAAGTTTATAAACGCAATGAAAGCGGATGTCATCGAATTATGAAATATATTTTGTTTTACTGATTGCATCTAAGGACTCTTTTGATATTTAAATATTTGCGAATATTTACTAAAAATAGTAACCGATTTGTTTGTGATAATTATCCTTATAGATTATTTACTGTAAACTTTGAAAGGTATTACTTTTTATGTTTTACAATAAATAAACTTAATTCATGTGATGTTTCTGAGATGTCACTTATGTTTAAGACGTCTTACTACCGGTCCACTAACTGTCAGTGGCGCAGATAGGAATATTTCAGTGGGGTTTCCAGATTGGAATAGGCGCCAATTCTAGGCCATATTTTACAACTTGTAAAATGGTAGGTTTCGAGAGGATCAAAAAA
>JAUZND010021439.1:0-25395 GCA_034780555.1 Coelogynopora nodosa | reverse complement strand
TAATATCCTCATAATGTCCTCATAATGTCCTCATAATGTCCTCATAATATCCTCATAATGTCCTCATAATGTCCTCATAATGTCCTCATAATATCCTCATAATGTCCTCATAATGTCCTCAAAATATCCTCATAATGTCCTCATAATATCCTCTTAATGTCCTCATAATGTCCTCACAATGTCCTCATAAATGAGAGAAGGAAAATATTTTTTTCTTAGTGTATATATACATCCTCGATTATCCGAGCAGGGTTTTGACAAAAATTAACACTATACAATGCTCCTTCTGTTGCGGGAACTCGTCCCGGAAAAGCTTCAGTCCGCTCGAAAGAAAACTACGGTTGATTCTTTTTTTCTAGAAAATAATGATCCAAGTTGACATATTATAGTATTATTGCATCTTCCAAGCAACCTCCTCGGATATCCAAATTTTTGCCTTATCCGAACGCCCAAAAAAGTATCAGTTCACCCTGTTCCGATAATATAATAATCGAAGATGTACTATTGTACAATTATTATTTGAATTCTTGCCAATTATGTAGCTTTCACTATCGTACCATACTTCAATCGGTATCTGATCTGACTTTATGCACGGAGACTTCATATAATGATCCTCGGTTTTTAAAGAATCTTGAACGGAGTATGAATGAGATATGATCTTAATTGTAGGTAGTTCGCGGTAAAAAATGTCACAACTGTCGCTGCTTGACTGACGTAAAAGGCACCTTTTTATTGCAATGATACTGTTTAATCATAATAATTTAATTACTAAGTATGTCATATAGTTTTTTAAAAGTTTTGTTTATTCATTCTATATTTAGTATATATTAATTATATTTCTCCTTTCGCTTTTCCCCTTTTTCCTTTGAAATCTCTAAACATAGTTATGTTTTTATGTGCATTATTATTTTTGTAAAATAATTTTATTTAGCTGTAGGCTATATCGGTCAGATTTTATTTTTGTTATAGTTGTCAGCATCTTTTATGCACAGTTATTAGCTTAAGTAAATATTTTTTCTTGTTTGAATAATACAGTGAAATCTATAGTAACATAGGAAACCTTAGAGTAGGAAAATAAAATATAACTAAATGCAGATAAATCATAGGTTGATACTGTTGGACATAAACTAGTTCAAAATAAAAACCAAAGATAATCATTTAATGAAAGTTGCCAAATTATCTCACATACAACAGTTGATTAATATATAGAGTATTTGATTTGCTGCCCCTCCCCCCCCCCCCTCTTCCACCAACATATCACCTTAAACCACCACCATACAACCCCACCCACACCCACTAGTGACCTACCTGTTCGGCATCTTCGTGATGATGCTGCTGGTCGATGTGGTGAAGCTGTTTGTGGGTCAGCTGAGACCGAACTTCTTCCACACCTGCCAGCCGGACTGTGCACATCCAGGCAGCTGTCGGCAGAGCAACGTTCTGCTTCTCAAGGAGGCCAGGTAACCATTGGAAACGGTTCTGACCCTCTCTCCTCCTCTTCCAGGGGGAGGTTGCCCGCGGGGGTTGGTTTAACCCGTCTCGAACGGTTAGCCCAATTTCGGGAGGGGAGGGGGGAGACTGGCGATAGCTTGTTTCCCCTCTCCTACACTTTTGAGGGGGAGACAATCTTCCTCACTGTTTCCTTCTTTCGCCCTTATTATTTGAAAATTTTTCACCTAGTTATAAAGTCCCATCACGAAATCGAATAAATTCCCAAAAGGAAATTTGACTAAATTATTAAAACAATAATGAAATTAACAATTACAATCTTCTACAATGAATTCATTTAAAAAATATATTTTATCACTGAGTACATAACGCAGTTTAACTTTCTGATGAAGTAAACGCTCAAATTGGGAATGGGTTGTGCTTTAACAAAACTGTTAATTTGAGAAGAAGAAAAATAAATAAAGGGATGGCGTTTTATAGAAACTTTTTCATGAAGTGTAGCCTTTCTGATATATAGAGAAATACTCTGTTTTATTTAGAATAAATGTTTATTTATGTGCCTAATGTATGTATATAAAAATAATGCTTTATTTAGATATTTAATCCAATATTTAGAAAAAGTTACAAAAAATAGCCGTCCAGCCTATCGAAAATTATTGTGTACTATTTATTGCAGCTTTTTTTATATTCTGTTTTAAAAAAGACGCCCAAAAAGTTATAAAATAATATTTATACAGTATAACATTTTTATGAAATATAGACTCCAAAAATAAAATTGTGAGATTATTTACGGTTAATATTTTAGGTAGTATGTTATAAGGTACTATGTCTATTATAGACAGAGAAAATACTCAGATCTGTTTAGTTTAACCGTTGTCTGGAGTTAAGTGTTAAAAAAGAGAAATATTGTATCTTTAGTTATTCTAATTGTACAGAATTGCAGTGTGGAAATAGTATCTGTGCGTTCAGCCAGATATTGTTTGGAATATATTCTAATAAAAAAGAAGCCCGAGAGGAGCACGCTCGAGATAATTAATGGGATTCAATAATTGAGAGAGATTTTAATGGAAGATCCACCATCATAAAGGGCAACCGGGTATTTTTACTCGCTGTTATATCTAGTTAATCCGCTCACAAATGAATTTTGCATCAATTCGTTCTCTCGAATTGTTGTGTCTATTTGTATATAGAAGTGATCTAATATGCAAAAAGGGTCTCTCAGTCTATAATTACCTTTCTAGAATAATTTATCTGACCACTTCAGTCCCGATAGATCCTGATGCGGATATGTTAAAGGCGAACGTTAATGTCTTTCTTTTTTGATGAGTTCGAAAACAATCATTTAATTGTGTTTTAATAAGCTTTTAGAGTGTTTTTTATAGATACTGTAAATTACATTTTTTGTTCCATATAATATGTACTTAATGAAATATTCGTTGTTTATATAGCAATTACATCTGATATCTTTCAAGTTGAGTGGTCATTAAAACATATAATGGTTATTTATGTAGATAGGATATTTAATGATATTTGGAAATATTATTCGACTCGGCCTATATATACGATAATGCTTCGTCATTTTTGAGTTTCCAAATCAATAGAATAAAATGTCCGCATGTATAATTTCACGGAGATAATGCATGTTCACATTTTAAATTATGCGTTATTAGTAACATTGAATAATATAAATTTTAAAGTTGAAAATAATATTTCATACAACATTTATTGTAAATTATTCGTTGGATGTAAGTTATAAAGATGGGAATCAGTTCGAAGGGGAAATTAATAGAAATGTTTTCAGTTAAATGCATTCATTGCTCTTGATATTGGCTGGTGTTGTAGTTTACAAAACTGTCGCTTTCTGATATTAATTTCACGGTGTAGGATTTAAAAAATGAAAATCAATAATAATTCGTTTCCATTTTTTCGTAATACAATATTTAAATCATTTTACTTAAATTGATTTTCAGTTTATTTTACAACAGTTTATATACTGGCTGCGAAAATAGTTTCAATTGTTGGCAGTATAAATAAATTTAGGAAATTTTCAGTAGAACGTCCAGGGGGTTAAAATTATAATACAGATTTTATTTTATTATTTGTAAGGGAAAATGTTTGCATTAATTAAAAAAATTCGGTTAAATATCTGATATAATCATATTTCAATAATTTTGAGAAAAATTGATCACGAAAGTTGATAACAGGGACTTCATAATTTGACCTTTTATTATAAAACCAATATCATCAAATTACCATTATTATATATTTGGATATAATTTGCGGGGATTTTGGTGAATTTTGTTGTTGAATATTTTAGGATGTCGTCAATTGCTCAAAAAGGGATGTTTTGGAAAAGGTTTAATATTAATTTTTCCAATTGTTAAATATTATGTCTTTTTGAAAGTGTCATAATGCTATTTTTGAATCCAAGTATAAAAAGTATATTAAAAAATTTAAATCCATACTAAGGTTTAATTTTTATTATATATAATATAGACATCCCTATATAATGAAATCAGCGTATTTTTTATTAAAAAACATTTTTGCAAATAAAATTAGCTTGTCAGACACTATTTGTGGATTAAATGATACAAATATTAAAAGTAAACTTTAAATATTAAAGTAAAAAAATGCTTTAAAAGCAAAAAAACTTTTTGTTATCATTAATTATCTTTTATTATCAAACATCCTGATTAGAATATATCTATAATAACAAACTATCAAATTATTAACTTTGAACAAATAAATGTGTTAATGATATTAAACACAGAGACCAACTTTTGTTGATTTTTTCCCCCCGATATTAAAAATTTCAATTTAGCCAACGTGTTAAAATATTCCATTAGTCAGTGGAAGACTTCTAAATGTAAATGATAGCTAATTAAAACGAATGTGTTATTTTTGTGCGCCCCATTATTGGACGTTCGTATACTGATAATGGTCTCAAATTCAAATAGTATACTTCTATTGAGGAGTAGTTCATAGAAACTTTTAAAATTCCCAAACACTGAGTAAGGTGTTATAAATTCGTGCTTTATTAGTGAAAATCTGGTTTTTTGAACAAACCAAAATCCACCAGGAATAAATGTAACTTTGTTTAGTTGTGGTAAAGTTTATTGGCATATTTATGTCTGTCCTTTTGTGTCTTATATAACTCCTTTCTGAAAGATTTATATTTGTGTTGTCACACTTTTCAGGAGTTCTTTTCCTTCGATGACGTCAGCACTTACGATGTATGCGGCAATAACAATCTCTGTAAGTTCACATTTTTTATGCTCAATTATTGCATACTACTCGTAAGTAGTCAGTGATTAAATATATAAAATTTCGTTACGATAATTAATTTCACGACTCTCTTTTATTACTTTATATTTTTATATTCAGAATTAATTTAAAATTTTTTTTTTTATTCTAATAATAAGATGTAATAGTAAATTTTGCCATGAATGAATTTATAAAATTTGTTTTTTTCATCAAGAGTGTTTAACGAAATTAATCTGGTGAACATTGAAAAACAGATGGGCGAGTGTCATCTCCCACCCACTCACTCTCTCCCTCCCTCACTCCACAGGTGTATCTGCACGGCATCACCCGCATCCACCACAGCCGGTTCATCCTGGTCCCCTTCGTCTGCTTCACCTGTGTCCTGCTCTCGCTGTGCTGTGGCCTCGCCCGCCTGGGGAGGAATCACAGCTGGTGGACCGACATCCTCGCGGGCCACGTGATTGGTGCACTCACGGCCCTCTATCTGGTGAGCGGTTGATCGATTGGACCTGGTCTCAGCTTCGTCTCCTTGTCGGGTTCTGTTGATTTAAAATTCTGTCAGGAGGGTCCGGTCCTGTGTCATTAGTCTTCTGTCAACGAGGTTATGTTTTAACTGGTTTAACATCGGGCCGGGTTCTACTTTAACTGTTAAGAAGGTTACCCTCTAATTGTTTTGAACGTTCTGTCAAACAATGTTGATGTTCTTTTATGGTTGTACTGTTTTACACACCTTATAGATAAGATTGGAGGTCTCTTTGATTTTAGTGGCTAGGCTGTTATGCGTAAGTTCGGTTATTTGAACGATATTGTGATTAACTTAAGGGTTTCGTTGAAGTTTATTAATCGTTCTGTTGAACTTATATTGAAGATTTTTAGTTCTACAATATTTTTGCGCTGATTTTTTGGGAGTATTTTAGCTTTTTCTGATATATGTTGAGTTTATAGTATGTTTTAGTTATTTAATTGTTTTTATTGTGGGTATTTTGTATTTGTATTAAGTATATAGTCAGGCTACTTTTAGGTTACTTTCTTAAAGATAATCTTTTGATGTGTTCCATTTTATTATATATTATTATTAATATATATATATTATTATATATATATATATTATGTGTTCCATTTTGTTAGTCTGTTTAGTATATTCGACTTATTGTTAAAGGCTTCTGGCACAATATAAACTGTTGTTTCATTTTGTTTTTCAGAATATCATCTTATTGCGAGCTTTTAACTTCCAAGAGTCTGTGTCCAATAGGAAGTTAGCACGTCATCTTAGTCACGTGACTTCAGTGGAGAGAAACAACCGTGATGCGCGAGACGTACGTGTTTCTCATTGTTTTTCTTAATTTAGTTTTCGCTCGCGTTTTGCTTGCTGTTCTATTTCTTTTTCAAATATTTTCTCACTTGTTTTTAAATTTGCAAAACAAAATTATATAACGATTGGAAATTAAACATTGAAACAAACACATTTTAGTAATTTGGAATAGTTCACATTTGGTATCCTCCCGGTGTGTTTGCAATGACGTGATGTGGAGTCATTGTTTGAAGAAATTGTATCAAACAATTGACTAAACTAAAGTTTTCCTACCTGTTGTTTATAATTTTCGAAATAATTAATTATTTATTCATAAAGGCGTTGTCAATTCTTCGTTTTTGTCTCTATACAGTGTGCAAGAATGATAGATATTGATTACATTCTTTTATGAATACAATTTTCACAAAAATTCGTATATAATGTTTTCATTTGTATTTTATAATAAGTTTTTTTTATAGACCAAGGAATTAATTAATGTGTTACAAATTTTGTTTTACCGATAAAATGTTGTCTGCCCTTCCTTCAACTGCGATGATTTTCCAGCTGCTAACTCTTCCCATCTCAACCATTAATGATAGCTTTATGTTTCCGGTCGCTAATTACATGTTAATTCAGAGAAGATTGGTAATGCCTAGCAGGCAGCTAGCTGAGTCGATTTTCTGCTTTTCAATACAATATAATGAATAACTTGACCAGGAGGCCCGTAAATCTATGGTCCAATGGGGTGCTTGATTATCACTCACGTTCAATATCTGTTGGTTTAGTATTTCAAACGTTATTTATTTGTGTTTGATGTTAAGCCACAAAGCAAGACAATCTGTAGTTTTGCAGAACCTAGTGTAACAAATTTTGATCGGTGCCACTTTGTCTCCCTTGGATTGGAGATGTTTAAGATAATATGATTTTTTAAAATATATATTTTTAAAATTCTGGAAATATTTGGCTTTTTGTTTTAGTATGATTATTTTTTCCATGATGTTTAAGTCTAGCTTATCATAAGATAGATAGACATAAACATCGCATAAACCAGGCGAAGTAATCCAAAATTAATATCTAAAATGGTGTATGGAGTTTATAATCTCAGTTTAATAATGTCATATATATATAACTTAATTTATAATCAAAATTCCAACAATAATAACAACAACTGTAATTCTTAAAAAAATTTCGAACACTAAATGTTTCACAAATAGCTTAAAAATATCTCAGACGTCCTTAGCTGACGACATACGAAAAATAAGCAGACATTGGGAAGTGACTTTAGAAAATGTAATTTCATTGTCTAATTATAAACAAAACTTGTCTGAATTATCGCTACATAAAACTGTCCTATTCTGTATCCCTGTGTTCAATCATCACACCATCTTGTGTGTAAATACCCAGTACGGTTATAATATTTATAATATATATACATTTCAATATGTATACAATATTGCATACAGTTAATTTCTGTAAGTGTGGCTAACATTCAGCAGTTAATAAAATTATTTAATGAAACAGTCTTAATTATTTGAATTGTTAACATGAGTAAATAAGGGATATCAGATAAAATAAAATCGGCAAATGTCTAGACTAAAAATTTGCTTGTTTTAAATGACAAAGGTATCGCCTTTGCGTCCTTATAACGTTCACATATATACATGAAAATTATATGTGTTTGCATATATGTATATATGCAGTTTATGATTTATTAGTGACATTACATTTTAAATAAATAGTGTTTCTTTCATTTATCTTTATGTATATGGCAATTAATGCAGTTGCTAATAATGACATTTATTATAACCTTACTATACACTACTTTCTTACACTACTTATAAGAACTTCCTATCCAAAGTTTAACCATTCCATTCATTCTATCACTAATTCAATCGTGTTCGTATTTTGTCTTGAATGACTGTGTCCACTGGCCTCTCGCTCATCTATACATTTGGCCATATTTATTAATTCTTTGTGGCCAAATTTGTGATCACATCGTCAAGTCGAAATCCGTAGAGCCAAATATGATTAAAATCAATGATCAAAATCGTCTTTAGTTTTTTTACAATATAATTATTGATTGTGTCCCTCTGGATATCATGATGTAGTCAATTAATTTTTGAGTCATGTTTCAAGTCACGATAATAAGTTTATGCTTCTAATAAGCTCATACAAGTTTGGATATTAGTCCTAAACAATGATGCTTAATTATCTATATTCATTGTTCTCATCTTTTTAAAATAAAAAATGTCTTGGATTGTATATCCATTACTTCGTCATGCTATGTGCAAAAATGTTTTGTTTATTATGAAAAAAATATTAATCAGAATAAATTTCAATTAATGCAGAGAGATAAGTAGTTTCATCTAATTTATTGGGTAAAAGTTTCATCTAATTTATTGGGTAAAAGTTTCATCTTAATCGGTTAAAATTTATTTAGAATATGAAACATTTGCTTTAAATAATTAGAAATTTTTGTGTGTATCTTCAAACCATTTTATTCAATTAAAAATAGTTAATTTTTAAGGCTGAGAATAATAAATATATTTATAAAGCAATTAAATTGTTACAGAAGTGGATTTTATATTGTCATAGGGAGGGGGTGTTAAAGATTCACCACCCACTTTGACTGCTTCCTACATTTAAGAGGTGTTAGGCACATGTTTGCTCTGGATAGTTGTTGTGTTTTGTTTTATTAAATTATAATGCAATTAAATGCTTCCAAAACTTCTGCTAATTAATACTACTGTAATTAATCAAATAATGGGAATACCGTTTGTCTGCGGTATTCTGTGGATCCCAACAAATATTGGTGGAAAATTGACTGTTCAACAAATGTATCGCTTTATTGAAATACATTTGTTTTGTTTTCCGAGGGGTACCTACTTCGAGTACACGTGGGAATAATATATAATTACCTAGATAATGCTGTCGTTGAAATTGTATGAGATTGTATTACAATAATTCTTTGACAATATTTAAAGCCATATCAATATCGATTGTTACGATTGTGGCACTAACTATTTAAATATTGAAATAATTATGACTTGTTTATAATTTACTGTCCTTCTCATTTTGTTTAATTTTTGAATGATAAATTAAACAAAGTAGTTTACATGTTTAAACAAAGCCAATCTTAGTATGTGTTTATTAAATTTGTGCATGAATAATGAGTCGTATATTTTTTTGAGACTAATATATTTTATTTTATAGAAATTATATATTTATTATATTTGCAGTCATTCTGAAATGTATCTAATACACATCCTTCGTTTTATAAGTCTGCAGATTTTTAACTACAAAAGTTTTTACTAGAGAAGATACAAACTATTTTTAAAACATTTTAATAGGTACCCATTTTATATGATGCTACAAAGTTCAGAATTAAAAATGTATCTTTAGTATATTATGTAAACCTGTTACAATGCTGTTGATTTTATAAAATTACAAAATTCAAAATTTAATCAATTGTATATCTCTGTTTTCTTTGACTTCTATAGCGACGCTTTATTCGCTTGTATTGATTACGTCACAGTGGTAATTATGACGCGGTGGTCTTGTGATTCACTATCATTCCTCGCTTCTACCTCCCCCCCCCTCCTCGCCCCGCCCCGTACTCACCACTTCGCTCGCTTTAACATTATTCTATATATTATAATTATAGAGTCCGCATTGTCTGCTTGCATGCAAAATATGTTGGATATTATAATAATATGTTGATATTACATATCAACTCGATTATTGTTTGTGTATTTCGGTGAGAGTATTTTACCTATATATATATTGATTATGCTGCTTTTATTTTTTTGTTGGTTTGTGAATTGGTCGACCTCTTTATTTAAAATTACTACCGTCAAACTCGAATTTGTTTTGTTGGGGGATATATTGTGATAAAAACTACACATTAGGGACTTTGCATTGATTGTTATAATATAGGTATGTAATGGATACTTATTGATTACTATTTATTATTTATATTATTTGTTTAGATACTTATTGATTAATTATATATACACCGCAGGATTAAATGCAGTTATAATGAGCTGTTTACTTTTCACAATATTTTAAAAGAAAAGTCAAATATAATAATTTCCATTTAAGGGTCATTAAGCCAAATACGTTATTCATAGGACTGTACTGACATATTTGTAAATGAACTGGTAAACCTCAAGTTTCTCCGTGAATTAGTTAGGAGCAAAATAATAAAATATATTTTAAGTATTTATTTTTCTAAATAATTTATGATTATATATTCAAAATATTATTTGCTTTCAAAATATCATTTGCATTCAATATATTGCAATGAAATAATTTCTTATATTTTATCGACTTTTGACGAAACACACATTATATATATATGTACAATAGTATTTCCATAAAGATAAAGCGATATAGATTTCATGGATTCTGTATATATACGTTTAGATATATCTATCGGGATTTAAAGAATATACTGAATAATAATATTATATAAAAACAAAGTTATCAAAACAATTGTTTAGTCTATACTTTGAAACAATATAAGAGTTTAAAATTGATTATTCTCTTCTTTATTTATCCTAAAAATATCGTTAAAATTATAAATTTCAATTCAATGATTGTTAGATTATAATACGACGTTTGTGACCTGGCGTATCATCGCTAATATTTTTATAACCTACTTTATTTAGATAAATATTCTAATTTTGGCTAATATTCTAACTTTAGACATATTACATATTAAATAACATCTGCGCTTAGAGATTGCCGACACATTTTTAGTCCATCTTACACCATCTAACATCGATTAAACTGATTCACAGTGAAAACTGGTAAATATTAAGAAATCGTCCATAAAAACCTCGTATTGAAAAACTATTATTTAAAACCTCTTATTTAAAAAGTCGTAATTAAAAACTCGTAAATGAACTAATCGTATTGATAAAGTTATAATCAAAAACTCGTTTTTAATTTTAAGTTTAAAAACTATATAACTTTTAAAAACTTTTAACAATTAAGTTAATTAGAGTTCACTACGATTTTCACAGATAATTCAGGTATATTAATTTATAGCACTTATTGAACTACGATTAAAAAAGGATTTTAAATACTATTATTTAAATACAAGTTTATAAATACAAAAAATTCATAGACGACTTTATATTTGACGACTTTTTAAATAAGATTATTTAAATACGAGTTTATAAATACGGGAAATTCATAGACAAGTTTTTAATTTACTATATTTTAAATACGAGTTTTTTGTAATTTACAAGTTTTTCCGTGCGCCCGATTTGACAAAGCAATTTAGGATGTAATTTTATAGCATATTTGGTGTCATTTATGCATGTTACGAGAGCATCTCGTCTTCCTCCTTAACTAGCAACCCTTTCTTTTCGAGATGTTATTGCTAACACGACAAGTCTTCTAAAGCTTTAACCAGACGCATGCATGTCTTCAAATAGTATAATTTACAAATCCGTTTAATTGTTGTTATATATACTATAACTATTGTGGTCGAATATATGAATTTTAAAATACGCACAAATATATTTATACCATTTATCTGTAGTTTTGATTTTTTATATATATATATACGGTGTATTAGTTGTAAGATATAAGTTATACGATGTCGTTGGATGGCTGCTGAAAAGGTTTAAATTGATCTTTTATATTTCTACTTGAGTAAAAGTAGCACATTTAAAACTTGTTTATACCTCTATTTATGTGTATGTATTTGAACCTGTATGCGTTTATACATCTCAATATTATATTATGTACATGTGTGAATAAATTTACATAATGTATAAAAATCTGAATCTACGTACACGCGTAATACATGGACCTGTAAAAATGATTTACGTCAAATTATAATGAATGATGTATACTATATGATATATATTATTGTCATAATTATGACTAAAGTTTCGACCTCTAAAATTTCAACAATCACATTATAAAATAGGATTATCTAGGCATCGTTGAGATTTGTTTTTGTCGTATTTATCCGTTAAATAGTTATTAAATTTTTCACAAAATTATATCTAATAGCTGTACAATTCCTGATTTCTATGATTTTACCAAGAATTCACGCTAAAAAACCGTAGATTTCAATGTTAATAATGATAAAGTGATCAGATGTATTTTATTTAGAGTAATTGATTACTTTTTTTAAACAATTGATTTTATCTATTACATATTAATCAAATTCAGCCATATCGAAGTGATTTTTCACTTTATGGAAATTCGTCATCGTTTTCCATTTTAAAAAAATAAAAATTTGTACATTTACGGAGGTTTACTTCTGAAATATATGTATTTTAGTGGTTTTTAAACTTTTAAAATTATATAATTTTATAGAGTTAAGCTATTGAATTTTAGATTTTAATAGAGTTAAACTGCAAGATTTAAAAATTATACAGCGTTAAATTTTAGGATTTTATTGATTTAAAATTATGAAGTATTAAATTTATGAGTTTATAATTTTATGGATTTATTTTATATTATAATTTTATTGAAGGTTACACTTTATCATTTATAGTTTTTACTGAACGTTAAACTCTGAAATTGTATTGAATATTATTAGAACGGTGTACTCTATATATAAATTTCACAAGTTGGAAAGACAAGCAGGTCGACCAATATTGAAGACGGAAGGCTATTAAAAATAACAGACGGTATCGAAGATGATTGACCAATAGTAAATACTGTAGTATACAGGATGATATTGTTGAAAATGAGCAATATAGAAATATACAGGTCAATATTAAAAGGGATAAGAAAATGTTATGGCATTTAAATATGTTCGTTATACGTTTTAAAATGGCTCAACATTTGGAATGTATATATAGAACTTAAAATAGTATATACACAGTATACGTATAACAAATAACCATCCTAATTATTTTATAATTAATAATCTGCACCCAATATCTGAATTTTATACTACTGCTTTTAATTTGAAAAAATCATTCAACCAATCTATTTTAACAACTGAGATGGCTGAACAAGTATTTCGCAATCGCCTTTCTCTCGTTTAGTGGATCCCACCAGCATCAAATACGGTGCACCGTGACACCAGCCTATCCAACACCGGTGACTCTGGGTTACCGCTCGCCAACCTGCCGCGTTCCCACCTCCGCCGACGTCGACACAGACCTCTCCTACTGCACGCCTCCCTCGACTCTTCAGCAGGACTCCACCACCACAAGACCGGTGGCTCGCACCTGGACCACCAGGGTCCACCGGCGCCGATGATGGTGGCTGGATTGCCCGGGCCCGGCTACCCGACCACCTTCAGTCACCGTGAACTCAACGCTAACCATGATCAGCTTCATCACGATGGCAGCGACAATGGCGTCTTCAGTATGTCGGCGCAGCGCTTCTAGCAATAATAATCAATAATAATAATTATACTTAACCGGTGGTGGTTGATGGTGATTAGTCGCTTGGCGAGGCCAATCAGCGATGAGAGCTGTGGTGATAATTCCTAAAATTAGATATTCTGTCACAATAACTATCTTTCAATGAATTATGATCTATCATATTTCTTTGATTAATATATATTTTTACTGTTGTCAATGTGATAATTCATTATATTGTCCGGGAAGTAAAACATTTCAAGTCATTAAAGTTGTATAAACTTGTCTAATACAGTGTTTGAATATTCTTTGAGTAGTTATTTTACTCAATCTTAATAGGTGATCACTCATCATGACTTATACAATTAATTGGTGTCTTTTCATTTTACTCTTGCGAATTACTCTTACGGCACTCTGGAATGTTTTATCTTAACATTTATTAAGATATTGCTCTCTATATATACATTATATATACACACTAGTCCGAACTAACTGCACAGCCCCCCATATCATTTATAACTTCACACATATTATTTTACTCCAATCCACACATTGTAAATATGATTCCTTTGATTTTGCTCTGTTGTAAATGTCAAATAATATATGCTACACATATATATATATATATGTATACGTATGGCTAATTTTTTCGCCGGGTTTTATTGGCTAATTCCGTCAATTTTTGCATTTTTCTTTATAGACCACAATTTAATTTGTAACTTCGTAGCAACACAACATAACGTTGACATTTTAAAACCTATTTATATTTTGTCCGATGACATAACGTATCTTTTTCGATATTATGAGAGAAAAATAAGATGCGTTGTCGCCTTTGTGTGACGATTAGGATTAAGAATTAAGAAGATGAATTAAGAATAAGATAAGAATTAAGCACCCAGCTATGTCAAACTCGTTATCACAAACTTTTAGCGCATAGCCAACCGTGACTTAAAAGATAAACGCTTACTACCTTTTCTAGATTTAGTATATTATATATTTTGTATATCTGTGCAAATGGTTCATCAATAAATGACTCATAACCTCTATAAGTTGATTTTAACGCTGAAGGTTGCATGATTAATAATATATTATTGCATAGATTGTCAACATAATATTTTTATGCGCCGATCCATGTTGTATTTATGGAAAACTTCAAACTTTCTTGGTAGTTAGGGCAACATAGAAATAATAAGTAATAAGACGTCAAATCAATAACGTAATTAGTTTAATTCCACAATTGTGAAGTATGAAAAAGTACAATCTTGCATTACTGTAAACTATTGACCGTTTTAGTCAAAGTTTCGAAATATTAAAATGTATAACATGTTCTATCGAATTTGAATCGGCTATGCTAGGTGTAGGTACTACTGATATATATATATATACATATTTATAAATATTTATAATTATCAGATACAGGCAGCCTGAGATTTCATAATTTGTGGAATTGATTCGAGCATCGGAAAATATGTACGAAAGACTTTCGTGCAGAAGTGGACCTCCAATATATAGTAATAACTATTTATTGTCTTTTAGATGTATTTTATTTCACTTGTTGGATATATTGATTATATATTCATCAGATTTTATCGTTTGTATATTTTATTTTGTTGACAACAACTGAACCGTTCATATATTATTTTAGAAAAATGCTTTTTATAATATTGCATTGTCAAAAATTGTGCATGAATTATTTTTATCACAAATAAAGCAATATATTATTAGAATTATTACAGTGTCTTAGTTTTGTGATTGATTTATTTATAGTGACTATTACAACGAATAAACAATGTTTATAATATGTGTATCTTAATCAATTGTTAATTAGTACTGTACTAAATGTAAGTAATGTATTAAAAATAGATGTTCCTCTGGCTATCGAACAGCCGAATTTTTCAGAAAATATTTTTTAAACATTTCCCATGTCATCAACCTTCTGAAATCAGAAAATAGTTATTTTCAATTTTTTGTTCGATTGAAAACGTTAACTTGAATTTAATCCAATGAAATGGGTAGGGATCCTGACCAACCAGAACTACATTTATTGATATAAAATGAGTTAACAAACAGAAAGTATATGTTTTTAAAAATATAGGAAAGACCAAAGGTATACTTACGAACTCATTCCATAATCTTTATTTGATGCCATTCCGTTTAATACAATTCGGTTCCTCAGTTTAATAATATATATTTCAAGCCGACTCCACAAAATGGAACTGTAAACTCCTTAAATAAACTCAAATTTTAGTATATATGGTGGGCAACATACAGAAGAGTATACTCATTAAAAATAGTTATGTCTTTAGAGTCTTAAATTTCGAAAAGTCACGCTTTTTTCTGCAGTCTGTTGAAAATTTGCGAAAGACAGAAATTGTTAACTAAGGCTGGTCAGGTATTATAGAGTTGCTCTTTTGGCATTAAAGTATCTCAAAGAGCGCAGAAGATCCCGACTGTTTAATTAGATTATAGAGGTGTGTGGGAGCAGAGCCCCATGCACGAAGACCACAGTGATTGTATTTGATGCAATTGAAGATCCACTGAAGTTCCTTTAATACTTTTCGGGATATTTAGGCTATACTTTGCGAGACAATTGAAGATACAGGAATAACTATTTAGGAAATATTGCAATCAATAAATGGACAATGTTGTGCATGATATAAAAGTACTGTTACAATTGTTGTGTTTATAAAAAACACAAAAGCGTGAACAATAAGTCCTAGGGCAGGGTGCTTTATCGTGATAATATGGATGAATGTACGATGAGGTTGGGAATTAATAATATAAGTGATGATTTGTAGATTGAAGAAATATAACTGAACTTGCGAAGATATCCATCGAATTGATTTAAATGTATACAATTAATAATTGAAATCTCAAAATTGAGATCTCAAAATGTTCAATATTGTTCACGAATTTTGTAGATACAATTTGAAATCAAATCGAACTCTGCGGATGTTTTGTCCCTAATTTATTTGAATTTTGAAACGACTATAATCAATGTTATACTTTAGTGCGTATTAGGCCTATGCATAATATGCATAATGAAAATGACACCTACTGATCATTTCTGTGGAAAGCAATATTTTTAAAGGAATATAGATACATATTAAGTACATTACTTTAAAAGAAGGAGTAGTATTAATTAGATGAAAAAATAAGGTGTCTGTTGTTATTTAGTATAAAAATATGCAAAGGTACTAAATAATGACTAAAAATACTAAATACCAATATTAAATATAATAATGATTTAATAAATTAATTAATATTCCTAAATATTCATTATTTAGTACATTTTATAATTTAATAATATTTAAATTTAAAAACACTAAGAAATAAAGTAATGAAATAAATACCTAACGTAACATATCATTATAGGTATATATTATCAGTTCGTTGTAAATATTTTTTATAATGTATGATTAAAAATGACAGGTTACATTAAATAATTTTTTTTTAAATAAATAAAAAATCTATATTTAATCCATTATATACGATTGTAAAAAAAATATTTAATGCGAATCCTAAAAGAATTTTATGAAATTTTATAATAATTTATCTTTGTTATTCTATCTTACTTCTACTGGTAATTCATTATTAAAATAGAAATAAATATAATAACAACAAAAAAATATTTATTGAACTTTTTTCATATTAAGAACATGCGAAGCAATATTCTCGTTTCAGAATAATATATATAATAATTTACTACATTTAAGAACAAAAATAAAAATTGTATCAATGACTACATAAACATATAACACATTTTCATATGTAATTTAAACTAAATAGACTAAAACATACACAAAACGAGGTCAGCCCAAGGTCACAGTATAGATACGATTTGTATTGGTTGATTTAAAAATGTTCATTGAAAAGTAAGCAAAATGCAATACGAAATAGGACAACCTATTAGTAAATTAGTCGTTATGTTAGATTATTGAGTTGTAAATAGTTTCTCATCTTCAGCAGATACATTCACCATCTAATGCAAACTGCCATGATGATCAGTGATTGTACAAAAATAAACTATTGTAAATTTTCCTGACTTATAGAAATATATTATTACCATAACACGACAAGTATTTTTAAGATGATTTCTAATATTTATTAATAGTAATAACAGAACTCTAAAAAAATAATTGTTTCAAAATTTATTTTCAGAAACCTATATTGAGTGCGGCTCAACTATATGATTTTTATAAGGAGGAGTTTACAAGCTTTTGAGGACTATATTTATTCATACAATATCAGTGTTACTAAATTTCATAACATTATTTCAAAATGCAAATATTTTAATACATTTTATATGCTAGTGTGGTATTTGTCTCTGAGGTGGAAGGTCTACTGGATTATATTATGTGATGTGTATATAAATAAATGTGCATATAAATACAATGGACATTGAATACTACATTCCTATGGATCGAAATCCATAAATATGTTATTATTGATTTCTTGTGTAACTGATTTACGTCAAGCTTAAATGCTAGTTAAATATTGATTATAATATTAAATATTTATAGAAATTTTATATATTATTATATATATGTTATTATTTATACAATTAATATTTATGTTCTTAAATATATTAAATTATTATTATTGCAATATTTGAAATATTTGAAATATTTGAAATATTGCAAATATTTAGAAACGAAAATGGTACCTTTGAAGATATATTTTTTCGTGTATTATTATAGTTATTTCCATTTTAGTCGGAAATTAACAGTAGCATTAAGATACATTAAAAGTAATATATTATCTGAAAATTAATAAATATCCTTTTTTGGAATAATAATAAATAAAATATTAGTTAATAATAACTATTAGCTGCGCACCATATTTAATATTGAAGATGATGCGGCGGCGCCGTAATTAATTATTCTTACAATTATATCGATAGCAAATAAAACTTACTAAAATTCACTAAATTAATTAAAAATTAAGGGCACAATCACTTAAAAATAATTTTTGAGATAATGTACATCTCTCCACGAAACGAGTTTTTATATAATAATTATTGTTATATAAAAATAAAAACACATTTCCGCCTCATTATGATTTTAAAATAATTTAGTAATTATTTTTATAAACAAATATATCCTTCCTTTTTAATCGCAATAATTGGATAAAATTGGCAAACAATATACAATAATACTAACTCAATTTAGTGAGCTGTATTTACAGAGATCTATTTATTTACTGCTATAATTTAATAAATTATCATGTATAACGAAATAAGAAGCCAAGCGAGAATAAATATAAGCTATTTGATGCATAAGAATAATGACCCCGTTATAGAAGACTATTGATGACGGTAATACCATAAAAATTTAACATTATACATTATTTTTACACTATACATTATGTTATCCTATTAACTCGAATCAATTATTTAAATTGCTTTTTATTAATTTGTTTATGTAATAAAAAAAAAGCATTTTGCAACGCTATGTTTAAGACATATTTATAATATCTCTCGAAAGCGGTCATTATATTACACAATTTATTTATATGATTATATAATAACTTATTTTATACATTTGAATAACAAAATCGAATTTTACATTTTCTGGCATAGCTTGCTCATTACAGATCAATGTCGTTCCAGTGTGTATATATATATATATATATATATTATTATAGATAACAGAGAAGACTTTGAACTAGAAAGAAACGTGTTTCAGATAGATCTTCTCAACTTGTTAAGAGATTTGAGTGCACCATTTCATATACACATTTGCACAGGACAAGACTTGATTTTAATAATTGATTCACTATTGATATTTATCAGCAAGCTATCGTCAATTGCTTTGGACAAGCAGTGAGTACATTTTTTGCACACCAAATATGATCACTTGGATAAATTTAAGTACTGTACAGTTTCTTATCATTTTCTGTTATCTGCTTTAAAAGTATTTTTCTCTCTCTCTCTAACTCTATCTTTCTCTGATTTTATTATGCGTATTTACTTATACCTGGATGTCTTATACATGCACACTGTCAAAAATGCCGTCTGAGCTTGATGGATTATTGTCCGGCTGCGGAAATTATTATGCCCAGCCTCCCCTCAGCCCATATGTCGGCATTTGTGGGGCAGCACAGGAAACATGTTTAGAGGGAATATGAAAGAGAGGTGGCGAGAATCGTGGTTGGGCGAACTGATAGGAAATTCTGGCAGTGAAAGAAAGATCTAATTATCACATGTGTGTATACTTACTATAAATATATATATACATATCTGTTTAAAATATGTAAGAGCAATTTAACAAATTGGGGAAAGTATGAGCCTGCTCTCTATATATATAGTGGCCGGTTTGATACTTTTTTTGATGGATTGCACTCCCGGAGAAACTCAAGCAAATAGTACATTATATATTTACAATGTATATAGGGGGGTCGCCCTGTATTTTTCTCCGATGTCCTTCTTTCTTCCCCGGTTTTAGAAGAGGATGTAAAGTGACCCAGAGATTGTAACAAAATGCTGTGTGTGCTGTCATGTATATATATAGGACCACGGGTACCTATACACGTGATCACTGCCCTGTAGTGTAGGACGTGGAGTCACCCAACCCCGCGCACCCCACAGGCAGGAAGTTGCTTCAAGAAAAGACCCACAGTATGAAATGTAGCGAATTTACTCGAGTAGAATTAAAAAGCCATTGAGTCCATAATGTTGTTAGCCGGTTATAGGCTCAACTATATGTTAAATATAGTGAAGATTCAGAAGTGTAACCTATATAATATACGTTTCTTCTTTGGAGATAGCAATTAATGGGCTGCTCGACTAAATTTATGCAACATTACAGGAAGGGGTGGAGAATTTTTTTCTGTTATAAACAATTGTTTTTCATTTAAAATATTATGATTTACATTTATATATGCATATGTTATAGATTATAGATGTTTGCTAAATTGAATGTATCATTCCAGGTACACCAATATACTCTTTTTTTGATGACCATAATATACTTATAATCTATGTATTTGTCCTTCAGTTTTCCTGTATAAATTAATTGCCTCGTTCGTTAAAAGCAAGACCATTAACAAACCTACAAATTAACATATATATTAGCCACAAATTTAGACATGATTAACAACTAATTTCTTTTTAATTATCCGTATTTGTTTTAACTGACTAATAATATGCTTATATTTGCACATTATCTTTTACATTTGATTATGGGTTAAAGGTTTTTAGTTATTATCATTATACGAAATATATGATATTTAATAGAATAAAAGAATAGATCTATGTTAAAAAGATAAAAGCAAGACAAACAAAAACAGTTTTTAATCCACAATTATATATATATATATATACCACATGCGATCTTTAAGAATCACCTATATTAATATTTTTACTATAATCAGATTATAAAGGTAATTCACGAAATGTATACATAAAACTACTAATTTTGATTAAATATTTATAATAGTTTTATTTGTATCTTCAGAGTTTAAAAATAATTACTTTCTTGTAATAGTATATAATATAAATTAAATTGCATAAGAATTTCGTGTGTTACTTAAAATAGAATAAGATTGCTTGTTACTTAAAATTGCATAAAATCGCTTATTAATTAAGATTGCATAAGATCGCTTATTAATTAAGATTGCATAAGATCGCTTGTTACTTAAGATTGCATAAGATCGCTTGTTACTTAAGATTGCATAAGATCGCTTGTTACTTAAAATTGCATAAGATCGCTTGTTGCTTAAGATTGCATAAGATCGCTTGGGTCTTAAGATTGCATAAGATCGCTTGTTACTTAAGATTACATAAAATCGCTTGTTACTTAAGATTGCATAATATCGCTTGTTACTTAAGATTGCATAAGATCGCTTGTTACTTAAGATTACATAAGATCGCTTGTTACTTAAGACTGCATAAAATCGCTTGTTACTTCAGATTACATAGATCGCTTGTTACTTAATATTTCATAAAATCGCTTGTTACTTAAGATTGCATAAGATCGCTTGTTACTTAAGATTTCATAAAATCGCTTGTTACATACATTGCATAAAGTCGCTTGTTACTTAAGATTGCATAACATCTCTTGTTACTTAAGATTGCATAAAATCGCTTCTTACTTTAAGATTGCATAAGATCGCTTCTTACTTAAGATTGCATAAGATCGCTTGTTACTTAAGATTGCTCGTCTTGCTCAATTGACTAACTTTTAGCTTTCAAGAAGTAACGTTATGATTGTAATGTTAAATACTTTCCTTTTATTCTCATTTTAAAACTTCTCCACGTATAATATTCTCTAAATTATCATAATCAATTACTATAATTTGACTACATCAATATGATCTTTAATCATTTGGATCTTTATTGTAATTGCTGTTATTTGTCTCAACTTGTTATTCGCATTTTCTCCCACACAAGAGTAATCTACAGTCATTGAACTACAGATTTCAGGCACAGGTCAACAATTCTAGAAATATGAGAAAATGATGATTCGTATATATATTGCAAAACAGATGAATCTATGCGTTTGAGAGAGAGAGAGAAAGAGAGAGAGAGATAGGGAGAGAGACTGAGTTAGAGAAAGTTTGGTGTCTTAAACTGACAATGCTTTACATGTGTATATCACGGCCATGAATCAGGGGTTGACTTTCTTTTCAGGTAAATAACCTGTCACATGTTTTGTGTCACTCAAATCAACGTACGCCGGCCATTGGCACTGAACAGGTTGCAATGATATAGCTAATATAGTTGGACGACTTACAGAATATAGTGGCATTTGAACAATCTAAGTTTTCATTGCTGCCAAAATGAAAAAAAGAGAATGGGAAAATTGGTGGTTACGAACGAGTTTGGGGTATAGAGCTAGCTTTTTAGTAAACATTTATAATTTATTATGGAGACAAACATATTTTTTAATATGTTGTTTTCGTTTGCATCATGTTAAAGAGATCTCAAAAGTATCCTATTAAATTTAGTTTTACTAAATTTCTGAAAGATGTGACTGGATCTAAATATAATATATAATTTAGGTTTAGAAAAGTAACGTAAACATATGACATGTCTTATTGGGACAAGAAAGTGTATATCTTTAAAAGTATAATACAAGAATATTAATAAATTATAGTGCTTAAAGTGTTGTTAAAATATTTTTATACTATTATTTTTATTATTCTTGCATTAGATACAGTTCAAATTGTTTAAAAGTGTATACATTTTGTTTAGAATCAGTCTTGGAAGTTTTCGCTAAAGCCCATTTCTCAGTGGTATTTCTTTAATGATGAATCAATTGCATACGTCCGCTTTCTATACATGTTGGCGCCTTTTCTTAAATATATGTTAACCTGACCAAGTGTGAATGAAATCTCGACTCATACTGAAATAAAAATACATAACTTGATATATTATGTGACATATTTTTTTGTTCTATTTTTTTGATCAGCAAGTAACATCATTTCGGTCATACCAATAATGTTCTCCATGTTTTGTAATTGTGGTTATCGATCTTTACGATGGTTGAACATATATAGTAAATAATAATGAACAAATTTAATTGAATGAAAATGGCAGCCTGCAAAATTTAATCGTATAAAATGATGCAAACAGAACATAAATTAATTAAATGATCTTTTACTAAAATAATACTCTTTTTGAAAAAATATTTTTCAATAATTATCTGGAAACAAAGTGATTCTCTAGAAAATCATATTGCTTCACAAAAACTTTATATATATATAGAGGAATTTAAAAAACGCGGTTTTTAAATAAAATAAATGACTCTATATTTACGTATTTTTATTAAATATTGTTATTTTGTAGTATCATTATATATTGTTTTTATTTTCAAATAGAACATCAATAAAGTTTAAAATATAATTTAATTTATAAATATTATAATACATATTATAATAATATTATAATAATATTATATAATTTAATATATTAAAGTTAAATTTGATATAGTCTATGCATTAAAATTGATTATTATTAAACTAGCCACAAAATGAATGCTACCAATCATTGAGAAATTTTGAGATTTCACTCTTATATTGATCTGTTGCAGTTCAAGACTACTAACCAGTAAAATAATGATTTAAAAACTGACAGCAGTAAAATAGTTCATGTATAGTAAAACAGTTTTAAATATACATGCAGTAAATTAAATTTTATGGACAACGTACGCATGTTAAAATTGTATGAATATATATAAAGTAACTCTTAAAATCTATTTAATAAAAAATATTTAACACTACTGTTTTGTTACCAAATTTAGAGTAATTAAATTGATTAAAATAAAACGATTTTCTATTGACGAGAATTTTCAAAGCAATGTATATGAAATCAATAGAAGTGAAATATCTATGAATTAAATACTCGATATGCTAGTAGCAATAGTATTTCTATTAACGTAATTTTGACTAATATATATATCTGTTCTCATGTGAAGAAGTGAAGTATTGGATGGATGTTTTAACGTTATTGCATTGACTCAATTGACTCAATTAAAAAGATTGTTAAGAAAAACAGAATTTAACTAATCTGTATAACTTACGGATGTATCGGAAAATGACAGGAATTCAATGATACATGTTTTGTTTCTTGTTTAATAGCAAAAACTTAATAATTGAAAGGAAAAAAACATGATCTTATATGATGCTAAAATTGAAAATATGGGGAGTACAATTTGTAGAAGAACCTTATTAGCTGACCAAAATATAAATATGATATTATAATGTAGAAAACAATATATTGTTTAGCGTGATAAAATATTAGCTTATAGTAGGCCTCTTCATATTGTTTAGTGAATATTTGTGGTTTAAAAAATATGCTAAATAATAATGTTGTGAAAAAGTGACCTTGAAAACGGTGAACAATATGGAATTTATTATTGATCAAATAAAACATTTACATGAAGGGTAGCACAGATTATGAACAGAATACCTCTATTTTCATAATACAAACTGTGCTCTATTTATACTGTTGGTAACAGTTTCATTTAAAGAATATTAAAACATATTTTCCAATCTATATGATACACAAAACGGATAAATTAGCCGAATAATACTAAAAAGGAATTTAGAAATTCAGTTTATATACTTATATTGAATAATTGACTATCTAAATAAGTATATTAATTGAATATTTCAATAATAACATATTTCAACTATATATAGGGTAGCCTACCTGATGAGAGCTAAATAGCTCGAAACCGGTAGTGCTCTGTCTCTCTGCTGTTTGTACAGGCTCTGCGTTTAGGGGTGACTTATTACTTATTATTAATACTATAATAATTGAATATTTTAATATTTAAATATTTTGATGCTTGAAAATATAAATATATTATACATATATAATATTGAATATTATTTTTTGAATATCAAATATTAAATGTAAAAAAATAATCTTTGAATACATAAAACTAAATTTAAAATTTGTAATATGTGAAATAATTGGAATATTTTACATAATGTACAAACTTTACTTTTTATTTAAAAAAGTTCACTATATTTGATATTCTCAAAAATGTAATCTATAGGTACATATACATTGTACCAGTCTCTAAGGGAGTCTGGTGGAAGATGGTTTACAACTTTAAATAAACGATCACATTCTATCATTTCACAATATTAGAATGTGAAAATATATGTTTGAAAATATATTTCACACTATTTTGAGAAATCCATTACCATTCGATTATATACTAATCACATGACTGATTTAAAAAATAATAGTTAAATCAATATTCCACATAAATGAAAGCTTTTAAATGATGTAAGATACACTATGTTTTACATTGACTTACATTTATCATTTCTTAATATTAGATGTTATTTTATAAATAAATTTAAACGTCAAACATATAAATTGTAAAAACCCTAACACCATTTGTAATTATACGGTTCAATACTTGACTCAATATCCCAATTATCTTGTATTTATAATGGACTAAATCTCGCCGGCTGATATATACTAGATTTAATAGCGTATATTTAACAATTGACAAACAATTGACAAACAATTGACAAACAATTGACAAACAATTGACAAACAATTGACAAACAATTGACAAACAATTGACA
>JAUZND010021428.1:0-21149 GCA_034780555.1 Coelogynopora nodosa | reverse complement strand
GTAAAGTTAATTTCCCCCCCCCCCCCCCCCCCTCCAGTTGATATAATCTAGCGCCGTACGTCTGGCTCTCGCTTTTTGAGATAACTTATTACAAGCCCCCTTGTTTTTCGCTCTCGCTTGCTTAAATTAAATCGATTTAAACAGGCAGGAATCATTTTTTCGGGAGTTGGGATCAATATTATAGGTTTACGTTTTTATAACAATAATTCTCCTGGGATGCCAGTTTTTTTTCTCCATCTTGCAACAAATAAACGATTAACCAACCCCACTTAGTCCAACGCCCCTTGTATAATTAACCAGCGCTGCATGGTTATTACAATATTGTAAATGGAAACTATAATGTAGCCCGTTATCAGCGCAATTGGTTTTTAATAATTCAGCATTTTTTGGTATATCGCTCGATTATTTAAAGTGTTCAACTTCCGATCGTTATAATTAGTGAGCAAACAAATCTCATTGAGACACAAAAACGGTGCGCCTAAAAAGATCTCATAAAAACCACGCTCTAAATAAATCTCCCAGTCTAACACTTCTTCGTCATTAAATAGCGAAAAATTGTAGCCTGCTTGTTCATTTTTATAATATGGAGACTTATCCAACGAAAATAGCATTTGAAAAGTTTAACATAATATTGCATATATATACCACAAAATCCAGTGCATAACTTATAAGACGCGCTTTGGAACCTCCACATTTAGGAGTAAAAAGTAGGGGTGCAGCGTACACATCGAACATAAAGCTCCTCCTCTCCAAATAGTCTTTATTCATAATTTTGTTTAATCAATTTGGCAACAATAAAAAAAAAATTACACTAGATATGCAACAAACTATGTATCTCTATATTTATCTCTAAAAAAGTTAAGGGCTGAAACTTATACAACATACAAAAATTAGTATTTTTTATTGTAAAGTGGGAGTGCAACATATATACAACAGATTTTACGGTAAATAAAAGACATATACATTGAAAGCTAGGTAGCCACATAACCTATATTCTGTCGAATTAATGTTTCTTGGAAATACTGTATTTATTGTATATATTATAGATAACTACAAATAAGTACATATTGTATATACAATGTATATTAAAACATCTGAATAAATTTAATGTTGGCAATCAAACAGAAGTGCATCATTTTTAAAGAGGATAGCAACCCCCTCCCCTCCTTCTTTTGATAAGGAAGAATTAAGTAATTCACGGGATTACTACAATAGATACTAGAGAAGGAAGCTTTCTTGATCAGAGGATCTTTTGAAGACCCCGAATTGTAGGATATTTTCCATCCACTTATAATAATCATTTTATTTCTTTTGATAGATTCTAATCTAGGTTACTCTGATATAATTCTTTTCAACGTAGAAGTAATACGTATCAAATGAAGTAATTATTAATTTCCGATTTTTTAACAATATACTGTATTTGTCATGCAAATTACTGTCGATTATTCGAGTAATACTTTGACTGTTCTTGTTCTTGTAAGGTCAATAATGTTTCCATTTCATGTATTTTAATAGTTTTGTATCAAAAACGTAATAAATAAATATCTATAAACAATTTATAATTACCCATCAATAATTATTAAACACCGATCAATAATTTATAAATATCTGTAAACAGTTGCAAACTACATATTAGCGACTTTTCAATTCACATTTGAGAAGAAAATGATGACATCACTTATAAAATGTGACATTTAACCTTTTTTGTTGTTGAAAAAATAGGATACAAAAATCACGAAAAAAATTAAGTTACTTCAGAAAAGGTCGACTGATCCAGAGGGTTCCCTTCTCTACTACTATCGTGAAAATGGAACAATTGTTAGCAACTAGCTAAATGTTTTGAAAGAAGTTTCAAACCCGTTCGTATTTTATCACTATCAGATTGTTTATGCTAATTAATTAATCTGACAGTTATATAATCATCACTTTTATAGCTGTTGCTAATCCCTGTCCGATGCTTTGTGAATGATCCCACACCACGGCAATTTTGAATTTAAACTTATATTTGAACTAAAATAATGGTTTGCAAAATATCAGTGTCACCTTTTGCGGAAGCGGACACAGGCTTGCGCACAGCCCAATTGATCCGGATTGTTCGAGATCCCAATAGTTGGCCGTTCATTTTCTGCATTGCTTCCTCCGCTTCCTGGAGAAACAATTAAACCAATGCAATCATAAACTCCCACAACTTTTGACGGATAGTCAAACTAAAAAAGATTAAAACCTATAATATACTGCATGTGTTTTCATCCTGACATTTTTATGCTTTACTGAGACTGAAGATTTTTCTTAAGTAACGTCTAGGCCTATATAGCATAGCTATCTGTTCAGATATCTACAATTAAGACTAATCATATTATTAAATGAATTTGTTTCTCTACATCGCAATATATATATATACAACGCAATACAAACTAAAAATTACGAAATATCAGTGCAGTTATATGATATGGTGTATCGCTGAATAATGAGATCGATTTTAGAAATATCAAAACTAGCTATTTACTATGTTGAGAATAGCGACCTGTTACTAGTGAACATCATTGATGATAACATGTATGAATCAATAATTGTTCTGTGTAAATTCAATGAAACACAGATAAACATAAATGAGACGGTTCGATTGTTTTTAATTGTATGAAACGCCTATACGTACTTTATTTCTCATTCTACGTTTTAAAAAATATTTAAATTATAAATCACATAATTTGATTTCTTTTTAACGAGAAGACAACGCCTGCCAAAACTTACCTCCTTGATGGCGTATGCGACGAAGCCGTACCCTTTGGGCTTCTGCGTATGCATGTCCTTGATTATCTTACATTCCCTAGAAGAAGGAAGAAAGAAACAAGAAGAAACAAATACGAACATTAGAATGGTAGTCGGAAGGTATCAAAGAATAGAAAAAGATTACAACAGCCACCAATTTATTAGTTTCATAACCGGTTTGAAAGAGGAGTAAATCAGATGATGGATTCCATATTAGTCACACGGTTGAACATCGCTTGGTAGCGGGGATTTTAATTAGGCGGGCCGAAGTGACTCGCTTTGACTGGAATAAGTTGCTACTATATCAATAAATGAGCGTTGCTCGCTCAAATTCCCAAACTCACAAGTATTAAAAAAGGGACGCTATTTTCAAAGAAAGGCGATGTTTTAGAAAAGGAACAAAAATATTTTTCAACACACATAATATTATAACCGATAATATGGGCTGGCTCCAATGAAAAAACGTCCTTTTTTGACAATTTTATCAAAAGTAGCTTATATTATAGTTCAATTTATTTTTTTAATACAGAAGTGTATCGAATATGGTAATAAATTGTCCAGAGTGATGGAGTTATAGAACACAATTTATTGAAAAGGAAAATTGATACACTAGACTACCTTACTATTGTTAAATGTTCTATATTCAGTTAATTTTCCAATTCCATTTTAATAAATAAAGTTTCATAATATTATAACCTTCCTTTTATATATATTTGTTTTAATTCGTTCCATTTTAAAATATGGGTGAGTCAAAACGCAAAAACCATACTTTAAAGCGAACATAACTTTTGTAAGAAACAACAAAAAATACATAATTTATCAGAGATTATTTTATTGTTGAAACAGTTTAGACCTGTATACATGACCTACTTAAAATTGTCCATAAAATAGGAGCAACAGCCTATGAGGGGCGAGTCTGTCTCTCATTCCAAACCGGAAAATGTGAGGGTCCCAAAATTCAAGCATTCTATTGCGAATTTATAAAAATTGTAATTAAACAATATTCAAACAACAGATAATATAACCAAATCAAATTTAACACCCAGGCATTTATTGTCGAATGTAACCAGTTTAGACTAACATCATTAGCAGCCATAGACACGTTTCAACTCTCGCCTGCCTATGACAGCGAACCTTGTGACGTCATCAACCGATGATTCAATAACAAAAACCGCAAGGAAAATAGTTTAAACATAACATAACTCTCAGGTTTATTCGAGAATCTTTCAATCATGATTTTATAAACTTTTTATTGATATATAGTGAAAAATACAAACTAGAACCAACCTCTCTTTTTAATAATAAAAGAAGATGGAGTGGGAAACTGCTCCAGTTCCCTACCAGATATAGCTGCATGGTAAGCAAATGCTCCCAACCTTACTTTCTGGGTATCCGACACATTTCCAGCAGGCTCTGTGATCTCGTGGGAAATCCCAGCTCAGCTTTAATGGATTGAGTGAAGGGGGGGAGAACTGGTTTCGGTAGGTATGCCTATAGAGGAGGATTCACGTCTGATAAATACGCCGGCTGCAGCCAGCGTTAACCATTCCTACTATACCAAGAACCAGTTGGACTCCTGATACAAGCGCCCCATAATTGCCAGACTCAAGTTTATCTCTCGCGGGACCCAAACTCAACCACACTTTCTGCTACAGTTCTCTCTTCCCCTCCGATTCCGAAGGTGAGGCAGCACCAACACATCGCTAAATAGCAAATTGGAAAGAATTCCCCAGTCCGAGACGTCCATTGCACAACTTAATTTTTTTGCTTGCATGCAATATATAATGTGTATATGTATATATGCCCAAGAGTGGCCGGTTAAAATGCCTCCTTGAAACAAATTAAGAGCTCTTCGAATTCTTCCTGCAACATGCCAGAGCGGCAGCTTGCTATAGGGAAGTGTTTACACGCAAATCTCCACCCCAATCTCTGAACCTTGAAATGGTTCTTTCCACAGACGCTGATTAGGCTTGATTTGTTTCGTATATATAAATAAATTCCAGGAAAAAAAGACATTGAATTAAATAAATCGCATTATTTACTGCTTAGTGCTAGTTATGCCCGAAGGGAATTACTAGTTGGGAAATAGTAATTAAAAAACGGTTGTCGTAACGGAAATGTAAATCATTTTATTCGAAACGAGTTTGTTTTATTTATAACAGTATACTGATAGGTAATGAATAAAACACACACACAACATATTGTCAAATGCCACTCTTCAGTGTGTCTTTAAGTGTGTTAGATTCTGTATACAGGTGTGTAACATTGATTTTGTGAATCAGTTTATCGCCAGTTTTCTTAGTCGGGACCAAATGATTTACATATAGCATGATCTCCAAAATATGATAAATTGCTTGGAAAGTTGTTAGCGGAATTCCTATCGACTGATAACATATTATTTGTTATTGAGAGATTGGTAGAGATCTTGATTTATGCTGCGTGTTTCTCAGTGGATCTTATCATCAACACCTAAGTAGAGCTGCGTGTTTCTCAGTGGATCTTATCATCAACACCTAAGTAGAATAGCCTAGCATTTATCTCTTATGCTAAGCTAGCTTAAGCTAGGTTTCAAGAATGGGAGTTGTTATGGACCACGATAATCTTCATTGATAACTTGAAAAATAGAAAATAGCCTGTTTGATAGAGAATTGATTCTATAAAGAAAGTGTTCCCTAAAGATATGTTTCAATATCTCATGGCATTGTTTTAGGATGATATAATAAGCTATCCGTTTCTATAAAATATAAAATATCACATCTTTCTAGGTTAACGAAGTACATTTTACATGCATGAGCCAATAAAAGTAAATATTGAAATATAAATGAAAAAATATATCTTACAAATAAAAAATTACAAAAGATAAATATTATCTATATTTAGTCTAAAACAATATTATTAATAAGTTTTGATCATATAGCAGAGAAACATAAATAATTGAAAGTATTAATTATAACACCATTGGAAAGAATAAAAACCTTTTAAACAAAAGACTTTTACTGAATCGTTGCTATGGTTTCTAATTTCATTCAGTTCGCCCCTTTTTTGAATAGAATTTTTTAGAATAGACAAAACAACAAAGAATGTTTATAGTTATTTAAAGCAGCTAAATGTTTCACTTTGATATAATGCAAATATATATTGTATTATGTATATATTTTTTATTTTGTGAAGCTCAGGTTCAACTTACGTAACTGTTCCAAATAAGGAGAAGGAATCTCGAAGATGATGATTCTCAATTTCAGGGGCAAGATCTCCAACGAACAGATGGTAGTGATCTGAAATGAATAAAAAGTAATCATAATATCAACGTTTGTTAATTGTAAATTAGTTAGCAGTAGACTTAGCAACACTCGCATGTAATAATAATATGATACAATATAATTTTTAGATGTCGACAATTTATATATTATGTTGATCGAAGTATAGCTAACAGAAATCGTTTTAAAAATTATAAAAATATATATAGTAAGATGTATAGCATAATATAAATTGAAGGTTTTTCTCAGCTCTTTTGACCTTAACGGTTTAAATATAAAGTTGTTTATATAGATCATAATATAGAGAATCAATCTGACTATAAGAATAGCTTTCTTTTGCAGAACGAGAAAAGATTATTATTCATGTTCACAATATAACAAGTGTAATAATTATAATGAAACAACAGAATAATAACTATCATAACAACCATAATATGACTTGACAAATCCCATAAGGGATTATTTCATTTTGTGCTAATTAACTTTATTTAATTAGTTAGTTAACTATGAATGAACCAGTACTTCAAATAAAAGAGTTTTGTTTCCACAATTTCAATTTTATTAATAATAATTCCCCAATGAAATAATCACTTAGGGATGTATTAAGTTAAATTTTAGCATTGTTTATAAAATATTTTTATTGAAAGATAATTATTAAAATATTAATCCCCAATACCCGACGTAAATTCAGAAGCATAAATTTACAATTTAAAATTTTATTTGTGAATTTTATAGTAGCTAATTCTATTATGTACCTTTTTCTTGACTCAAAATATGGTTTTTTCACCAATATATATGATGTCATAAAGATTTAGATAGGCACTTTACCAATAAATCGATTAATTTTCGGAATCGATTTATATTATTATAATAAAGTGCCTATCTAAATCGTAATGACGTCATATCCAGAAGAATAAATCCATATTTAAAGTGAAGACAAAAGGGTACATAAAATGGATAAAATGTTGTCATAACTAGATAACAATTATTGAATATCAACTATTTTTTCATAACAATCTCAAACTCTATTAACACTGACTAAAACACTTTGATAAATCAACCCATTATTTTAACTACAAACAGCAAACTAATTGTAATTGACACGTACTTGTCGTGTCCACCTTCTGAGTGGCCGGGGTCAGCTGTTGGGGACTTACAGAGGCCAGACTTAAGGGCAGGTTCATCTTCAGATCCTGCAAGAAGCAAAGGAGAACACGTCATGTTTAGAACCGGGGTATATCGGACGATATAGAAAGTGACCACCTATACGATAAGTTGAAAAAAGTCGGAGAAAGGTAAAACTTAAGTATTTTTTTAGATATGCACGTTTTATTTAAATCCTTCGTTTGATTAGTAATTATAATTCTATTAAATACCGTTCAATATATATATATCCTTTTAAATCGCTAGTTTATTATCCGTGACAATTTACATTTTCGAAATTTCTGAACTATTCAAATTTTTAGTTAAGCAAATTGGTAATTTAAAAAAATTATAAACTGTCGATAAGATGTCTGGTGAAGATTCAGTTTAACTCTTTAAATAATATTTTAACGGCAACGTCTTGAAAAATGAATATTTTGATATTTTCACCTACTAAGGCTTGAAAGAAATAATTTATGTATTAGTAATCTCATCAACATAAAAAGAAAGATAACATTGTATCGATCATTCATGTATGATATTATCATAATCATTTTTTTAGCATTTTACAATTTATCTAAAAATTATAATTTCGTTTTATTATAGGGACTAGGTGAAACATTAACACTTATTTTTGCTCTTTAAATGCAGTTTACTATAAACCTATAAAACTTGAAAACAAAACCTTATGGAATCTATATAGACAAAGTTATATATGATGAATAATTTCATAAACATAAATCCTGATTTAATTAATGTACACACTCACTTGGCCTTTACTGTAGAATGCTCTAAAATATTAATTTATCTTGTTTTCTATATGGCCACCGTTAAAGCCTATAGTTTTCCTTAATTGAAAAGCTTTTATGCAACAAAGGGCTCGACGGAGGATCTATCTCTTATTTTCAATGATAATCTAAAAAAGATAACCATCATTTGAAAATATAACGCGTTTTGCAGGAAAAAGCAAGACATCAATTTGTTTATAAATGATAAGTAAATCTGATAGCATAGACAAACAATTTTCGAAAGACAAATGCATATATATATATATAACTAGGACTGCTTTTATCGATTAAATAAAAATACGGTAATTTAATTTATAAATATTATAATTGGGAATAATTGATAACTGCTGTGAGCATTACTAATGAACGGTCGCATTGGAATTGGTTGCTAACCTAACTGGGATTATTTTGATTTAAATGTGCATGACCTACTTATTTCAATGTTATAAGGCCGAAACTCTTAAAATCATGTTCGATTTGTGCGTAATTTATGATCGGTAATATTACCATTCGAAGAGAACTAATAGCGGACAACAAAGTTTAAAATGAAGGAAGTACACATTAGAAAAATTAACTAAACGTATAATGTTCAAATATAAATGTTTATTATTAATGGACATACAAGTAAAATGTGACTTTGATAAAAATATATTTAAAACTATAATTTACGAAAGCTAAAATTTCAGATAAAAATAATGAAAATTGAATTGAACCAAATTCCAAACAAATGTGACAAAATTTAAAATCATGACTTAAGGAATTCAATATTAACAACACCGTGTACAAGACTATTCAATATATAAATATACATATATATACATCTTGCAACTTAAAGTGCTGTTAAAAATAATATAAACATGAGAGTGGATAAAAAACGAGGAGTCTTACTAACACTATTATGTTACTATGGTGAAGCTTTCATATATAAATCATTAAAATACAACAATTTTAGGGATATAATGGTCGTTGAAAACACAGTGACGATTTATAAAGACATTGTGATAAATGCCCAATTTTAGGGAACACTAAACACGCTTTGCAACTGTAAAATATCATAATAAAACACGGGCACAATTGGACGATACGATAAGTCATAAATTTTATTGAATATTCTAAAATGAAGTAATGTCATATCAATTTAGATGATTATAACGATTTAAAGTTCTTCAATTATTATTTAAAGCTGTTGATATCAAAGTTTTTACATGGGAACTGCATAAGCTGAATAAATAATATACTGAGGAAAAATTCGACTAAATAGGAACTTTCAGAAAAACCTAGAAACATTTATTTAATCTTATATTCTGCATACGTTTTACTTCAACGGTGCGAAAGTTATTTAATATTTTTTTTTAATAATATATCGATGAAAAACGGTGCTCTTTGGTTTTTTACCAAGAAGTCTAATCACTAACCAGCCTTGCTTTTCCTAAATGACAATTAGAGAGCAAAGAAGTGGTGGACTTCAAATCAGGGTCCTCCTAATACAAGTGGTCTATTTAAATAGTCTATTTATACATATTTATATATTTCTTTTGGTAGTAATAACTACCGAAAATCATGCACATTTATAGCTCATTATAATTGAAAGAAAACTATACAATAAATTATTAGCTATATAATTTTTATAATAAATAAAATTAAGGCCTTTAAAACAGGAGAAAAAACAACATAATAAAAATTTTGTATCAATTTCCTATTAACAGGAAACCTACCGCTATCTAATTTCCTATTGTGAACTAGTATATTTAATGAGAAAAATATTGTCCCTTTTGTTTAAATTATGCTTTATTTATGGCTTCAAAACAACATAAATATGAAAACCCTATTATAAAAAAAACAGTTTATTTAACAATATTATATATAAACAATTATTGTAATAATTAAAAATAAAATGTACAAATATTTCAAGTTCCTCTAGTTGAATTTTTATTCAGCAGTACTGATATATTTTAATTAAACACTAAGTAATCCACATAAAAGTAAACACTATAAAATAAAATTTATTTGAATAAAAAATAAGGGAAAAACCACACTAGTTAACATAAAGTAGTACATTCTCATTATAAAAGATAAATATATAGTTATGCCGAAGACCTTTCCAAGCTAGCATACACATTACAAGTATAAAAAGGGTCAAAGGAAACTTTATAACGTTATAAATGACAAAAATTAAAATTAAAAGCTAATATGAGTTCAATTAATTGTTATCGGTAATTAAAAGCTGTCAATTTTTGATACAAATGTTCTAAGCAAACCAAGACACCCACTAATCCATAACGTTTAATTCATAATGTAACGTATGCTTAGATATATATATTAAGAACGTGTGCAGTATGGCTAACCGAAAAATATATATTTAAGAAGAAGGGAAATTTTTCAATATGTACATATATGGGGGTCATAAACAAAATATTGTTTTAAATTTTGTTGACACAATTTATAGTTTACTTGTCACTATATATTTATATGGTTCGAATAGGATTTTCTGTGTTTTAGTTTGTTCTGTAATGGCAACATCTGGAAACTAAAAAGTAAATAAGGACTTTATTATACATTTCAGTGCACATAACATAATATTTATGGCAGCTCTGCAATACACTGTAAAAGAATCAAATTTGTTTTCTTCAAAGAATAAGAAAGGATATTTTCGTGAAATCTGTATAATATATGATTAATATTGCACAATAACATTTGATGGGAGACAGATGCAAGGGTATAATGTAATCTTGAATGCGTAAGTAATGAAAATATACCGCTCAATTTAGCAATCAAATTTTTTGTATCAATGGATTTGATCATAGTCAGACTCTTTGGCAAATGGCCTTTTTATTGAGTGACGAGTGGGCCTTATACGGAGAACTATATTGATTGTAGGGCTTGTGCGATCGTGGCGAAGTCTGCTGAACATTCCTAAATGGGACGAAAGCGCTGTCCATATCTAGCTCACCACCGTCGAATATGCTCCAGCAGTATACATTGAAAATGTTTTATTTTTTGTGATTTTTACATTCAAAAAGGGACTAGGTCATGTTTTCTGTTGTTATGGGGTGACCTTGGTCAAGCACATTCAACCTCTGATGATGTTTAACCTTCTACCTTCATTCACATAAATAAGTATATAGCTGTTTATTCTAAATGCTCATATATAGCAAAAATCACATTGAAACTAAATGAAGAGAAATTGAGATCACAGCAAACGTCCCAAAATCGTAAATCGCATGCTACAAGTAAACAAAGCATAGTACTCTTAGACAAACATATAAAGAGCCATAATACTGAATAAATCAATACTACTACATGTTATTATATTAGAAGCTACTATGTAATGCATGTATTATAATAATAATAATAAACAGAAAATAAAAACAAACTAACAACAATTCACTATTAATAAAATAATCTGAACAAAAAGTTGGTTCGATAAAAAAAAACTTGTGATCTGTAAAAGTCGTGCTTATCCCAATTTACGAATAACTGCTTAAAAGACACTAAAACGTTCTTCAGTTTTACATTATGTTTCCTTTTCCTCTAATCAAATGCAAACCTTAATGGTTAGATGATGCCTTTATGACATGTCAAGTTTTAATTAAGTTAACTCTCACATAATAAATATACAAACTTATTCTAAAGAACTGTGAATTGTGTGTAATTTCTTCAATTTATTTTATTTATACCAAACATTTTAAATTGGAAATTGGAATGAGATGTTAATCCATTATATATATTTTAAATATGTACAACCAGGAACAAAAATGAAGAGCGTCAACTCGTATGAAACTAATCGTTTTGTACCAAACAAATTGACCAATATCCTATCCTTGCTTCTAGCCTGCTATCATAACCAACCATTAATTAATGACTAATTCATCTAACAAAGTAACAGTAACGCGTTTGTACAGAATTAGATAAGATGAAACTACAATTAAATGTGTATCATAAATATAGTTTCCGTAACCCCAGTTCGTCAAGCATAATATATATATATATCAGATCCAACAAACCCACTTGCCTAATTGCCCTAGATACGGTTAGAAATGTATTCTCTAGCCCAATTATTTGTGATGTGACATGTGACATCCATGTAGATTAAAGATATTAAACCACAGAAAATAAATCTAAAAAAAAATCAAAGCTGTTGCCGTGCAAAGCGAACTATAGATTTGATTCATTTGAAATATATATATATATGATATATATAAACATTATTAATATTATAATATCCTGATAAATCAGTAAAATTTAATCGAATTTCACCATTTCAATGGAGAAGCCTTAATTGTATAACTTCACAGTAATTTCCCCAATCGATAATAAACCATACCATATTCAAGATAGTTTTGGGCAGTTATGAATTAATGTTGGAATTATATGCAATTTCACTATTAAAATATTCCTGAAACAATATTATACATAGTACTGGAACTATAATTGAAACTTGATATGTAAGATATTACTTGCAATCTATACTGGTGGATTTAAAAAGTAAATCTTTATATATTAATTCAGAATAAAGGTAAATAAATATTATGCAAATGTTTCAATACATTTATTAATATTTTTCAGACATTTTTTTAGTGAAATTGTGTATAAAGTTACATTTATTCGACACCGTTGGAGCTTTCCATTTACAACAATAATTATCATCAGTAGTTTTTGCACAATATAAGCGCATGAGATTCATGTAGTTAGTAAGTAATGAAATTTATTAATTCATTTTGAATGCAACATTTCACATGTTTAGCTTGAAATGTCCAAATGGACGTGGTATGATTGGTATCTTAAATAATATAATTGGATGATAAATAATGTTAACTTTAATAAGTTAATTGTAATTAATGCTGAGGCTTATTTTACATTACCAATCTGATAAGTAATTAAAATTAACGCAAATAATTTGTGTTATTAAAAGACACACTTTTCTCCGGACAATTTTTTTTAATAATGTATGTGTTTACGAAATTTGGAATAATATCTTTTTTTCTCGGTTTACTTTGCTAAACATTTTGTTGGTTCCAGACAATTAAAATCACGTATAATTTTTATTTTAAAAAATAAACATATTTGTCGAAATAAATTAAAATGTGCAAATAACATATTTTGCATAGGTATGACTTAAAAACGAAGCAATTTGTAGGTATATCTGAAATTAAAAGTTATTAGTCTGATCAAAATGAGAATTAATTTATTGTATCCTTTTTTATGAATTTGCAGCATCATAATATATTATATATGATTCATATTTAAATTTAATCAATACAACACCCATAAATCAATTAATAAAAAATCACAAATACCTTGTAATAAAAAATATGTTTCCAGTTTTTCAAAATGATTTTTTTTCGTAGTTATGGCTTTATTTATTTAATAGTTTGAAAGATAAGTACTCAATGCCATTTTAAGATCTCTTTTCTCCTGGCCTTACGAGTGACCTTACTGAAACGCTTTATACCGGTACATAATATACAATACACATAATAAATGTATGCTAAATAAATATCGACGACAGTGCTGATCTACTAAATAGATCTAACTAAAACCTTGGGAGATTCAACACATATACATACATTGCACATACTTAGAATATAAGAAATAGAGTAAACTGTTACGAAGTACATAATATGGAAATAAATCAACGTAAATTCTATTGAGTTAATGATGAAAAAACAATTGAATTCTGGGAGTCAAAACCAAAATAAAGACGAAGAGACAAATGAATTAATTAATTAAAAAAGAAGTAGTGAAAAAACGATACGATAGTAATGTAGTAATTATAAGCAAAATAAGGATGGATTAAACTGAAGGAAAATCTGTGAATAAAAGTAGATATTAGGGGTCACTCGAAAAGGCAATGCAATGCAATTGTTGTCACACGTAATGTGATTAAAACACCAGTCAGGGTCAGTTGTTTTAGTGAAATATGTATCATGTTTGTTAAACTTTGAAATAAGTAAGTAAACAAATAAAAAAGCTCCAAAACGATTACAAATAATGTAGCTAGTAAGAGAGAGAGAGAAAGAGACGGAATTCAGACGAAAATACTAAACTTTTATGTAATAAGAAAAAAATGAGGGGAACGAGAATATAGTGAAGTGACCTCGAAAGCGTTCATACTTACTAAAACCATTTCCCTCATTTACACACAGAATGGAGAATGTGTTTAGAGGGGAGGGGTTTGAGATCTGGTGGTACCGCCTGAGAAATGCAGGTAAAAAGGGCGACGTTTTATTAGAAAAGAAGGCCATGTACTGACAAGCTTTAATTTAGATATTGAAATATACTAGAGGAAACATGCTGCGCTTATAATTGTGCTTTCCATATTAATGCGGGTTGAACATGGGCCAATTGTATCCAATAAAATAGTATAACTAGTTGAACCAATAAAGATTTTTAGATTAAAAAAATAATTAATTATCGAACTTTGCTTTCACCGATTCTCCACGACATGTTTTGGCCTTACTAACTGAACTGCATGGTAAACAATGATATAAGTTGACCGTTGAGTGACCAGTATAACAATCAATATAGAGCAGAGTAACACAGTTCATTTGTTGGGGGTGGAGGGACCGTGACTTAAACCGTATGAAATTGCCAGGAACTCGAACCTTTTAAGCGTCGTAATTGGAAAGCGCAATTCTTTTTCGAGGGAATCTATATTCTTACCGGCAAATGCTGGACTGTACTTTCCTCAAAGGGTCCACAGTTATAATACAGGAAGACCTCATTCTTTTCTTTTTAGAGGGCAACCTGTACCTTTCGTATCTTATTTCCATCTTGGGTATCACAGTCATTTAACCCGAAAGGCCTTTTTAAAGGAAGCCCGTTCTTTCAAGTGTTCACATTTTATATATTGGCCTCCACAAGTTGCTAACAATAGTGAGCACAATATGCAATGTTTCATGACATATTAAACGTAGACACATTGGTTATAAATACGTTAGGTCTAAAAGAACTAAATAATTTCATTTCTGTATTTCCAAGATATGGTGAATGCATAATTGTTTCATAGTATAATTACTGTATATAGATGTAATAAAAATCGTTAACTGATTACACAAGAATAACTCATTTTCATTTAATGTTATGAATACCTTTATATGACCAAAATAAAAGAATAAAATATCAAAAAGTAAGCCATTACGTCCTCTTGATATATGCTGGGATCACATTTAATTCACGACCATTAATCACATTATGTCACATTTTATAATGTTAGAAGCTGACATTTTTATGACGCTATATGCAACAACAAAAGATATCATAAAAAGTGAAACTTCACTCTTATGATATTGATCCCATAGTATGATAAGGTCAATCAAAAGTGAACATAAAACGTTAAACATTTTAATTAAAAAATTTAATAATAAGTTACGTATTATATTTATTAAAGAGATGTTTTGAATGAAAAATTAGAATAATAAAATGTTGGTATATTTTGATTTATGAAGTGTAAATCTTTAATATATAAATTCTTTCAGAGGTAAGTGATTTCAAAACATAATATACGAAAATAGTTAAGTTACCCAGAGTCCTGTATATTAATTATTATTACTATCAATTTGTACAGTTGTCACAACAAATATGATATTAAAATGGGTTTAATTTGTACCAGATTCTGGAAATAAATGCGAAAATTAGATTATTATATTTAATAGAATACGTCTATACAAAGTTTTAGTTTTTTAAGTTTTTTTCATTCAACGATATTCTGAATTAGATAAAATATTGTTGTTTAATTTAACTGTAGTAGGCAAGGTTAACCATTAATAGAAATGAAAAAAGTATCATTAAAATGACATAAAACTGGTAATTATTTTTACGTTAAACATTAACTTTCCTCCTTTTTGATAATAAGAGATATATTCCGTACGGCTAAAGTTGGAAAGTCCCTTATCATTTTCATTATCCCAATGTCCATAAGAGGATTTTTCTAATATATTTTCTAATGATAATAGTAGCTTTCACGAAGAGTACCGCCACGGGACGATTAAAATGCGGGATTTAAGCCTATAAACCTGAAAACAAAGGTCTCGTTGGCATTATGCTATACTACCGATAGCAGGTTGCTACCATGAGCTTTATAGTGCACATAAAACAAGAATGAAAAACATCTATGCCGTGTATATACCTAATATCGGATAATTAGTCAAAATATATAGGCTGTACAGTTGCCACAGCCTCCCTCCCTCTGTGGTAATTAAATGATAGGTATGTAGTCTATAGAACAGGCAAAGGACATGACTCCCATAGATTCATGCTTGCTCCAAATCACCAGAGATCGAGTGGAGGGCGAACTTTTATGTGGTTTTCAAAACATTGTAAGCGATGAAAATAATTGACTTTTGCGAGAGATCTTAATAATATATATAGTATGGCGAAATATATTTTAAATAATTTTCTAAAACTACATAATTGTAAAAAGCACAGCATTCTAAAAGAATTTAATGGATAGATATTTCCTGTGGTAGCTTAGATTATGATAGATTAAAAATGTATTTTTCACAGAATCCAAAGTATAATTTTAGAAATAAATCATAAATATGGAATACAATGGAAGAATTTAGATTAATATAGCCTATAATCTATCTAACTATGCATTATTGAATTATATTCGACGGATAATGTTGAATTATTAATTAATTTTTCCGAAGCGTTGAATTATTTTTCAGAAGTTCCCACTGAAATATCTTTGATTTTAAGATTGTAACAATTTCAAATATAGTTAAGTTTTTATAGGATTCTTTCTCATCTAATTCAACGACTGTGTATATAACTAAATTCAACTACGATACACGAATATAATGGTATTATAATTAGAATATTTGAATACGTTTAAGATGTATATTGTAAAGGTTCAACTACACGTATAAGTAATAAATTATTGTTTTAAGAATATAAAAATGAGACAAGATCATTTGTTTACAGAAACTGTTAAAAAACGAAGTTTTTTCTTTGAAAAAATTAAACATTTTCTAAGAATCTACGTAGTCAACATACCAATTAAACATATTTAAAAATAGCCATAATTCAATTTCAGCAAATTCTAAAACAACTGTAGGCCTATAGGTACTATAAAACACAATAACAGTAAAAGGGTAAAAAAAAATGAGAGAAAAAAACAGAAATCGAGTCAGAAGCAGAACTTATGGTTACATAAGAGGGCGGCTGAGATGAAGGAGAAGAGAACTGAGCTCGGCTAATCGGAGTACTCACTACGTCAGATAAGAAGCTCTGGGTTCTGGGTTCGAGCCGTGCTCTCTTGGACAGTGCGGCTAGAAGGTTTTGATGTCCACTCAGATTCTCGACGAAGGAATTCTCCCTCACATCAATCCGCTGCCGCTACAAAGTAGAGGTGAGAGAGAAAGACACACTTGAACTTCTAGGACCCGGCATTCGAATTGAATAATCTTGTAGACGCGCTCTTAACCTACGCCTATAAGTTAGGGTGGCTTAGTGTTGTTCTATATATAGGATGACAGAATGTTCGTTTATATAGTTTTATGGTACTTTAGTAACGGGTGTAAACTGTTGCATTCGAGATAACGGTAGAATTGACAAGTGTTCATGAATGGTTCTGTAGTAAGGCATTGTTGACGACCACTGGCTGGACGATGCAACCTAGAGATATATAATTGCTACAAAGACAAGAAAGAACCCACCAGTCTTATGTTGAGAAACATGTACAGCATCTTTGTGTTTAAGCTATCATCAGAAAAGTCGAGAACATCTGTTTTCAAAGAGTGCCATATATAGAAATCAGCAGAGAAAGAAAACGCGAGACAAAGGAAAGGTAGAGGAGAAGAGAAACACCAGCTTACTGTCTAACTAAGAACATGACACTTTAATTGTAAAGAAAACTATAAGGGTACTGGGATCAAAATTAAAATGTATATATATGTATTGTAAACATAATAACTTGAAAAGTAATGTACCAAATATACCAACTGAACAAATAACACTAAATGAGAAGACAAAAACGTAACAAAGTAAAACATAAATAAATGGACATCATAAAAAAATTCACAACAGAAACAACAATTATAAATACAATTCAAGGTTTTTTAAAAATTCTTTTGTTAAAAGGATATTGTAAAAAAACGAAAAACTATTTCCATATAAATAACAGAATTAAATAAGAACGACAATAAATTAGTAGAATATACACGGCAAAGCTAATATAGCGAATGACGGTATGCAATGTTATATCATCTTACCTTATTGAGAGGAATTCCGGTGACCGCCCCCTGCAAAGAGGGGTACGCCGAGTAGGGCGAGAGCGCCAGGTTGGCCGGCGGCCGAGCGGCGTGGGCGACTCCTGAGGCCGCCGCCGCCTGCGCCGCCATCGGGTTGAAGCCCTGCGGCAGCATGACCAGCTCGCACCACATATTGCCGTAGTTGCCCGCCACAATGACGACTTTGACTGGGTGCACGGGGGGGGGGAAAGCACTGGTCGTAGGTCTTCTTCCTCTCCTTGGTTCCTAGAGTCCAACAGGAGACGGACGGCGGCCGGTGGGACGATTGTAGAAGGAGGTGAAAAGGTAAGAGGTCGTCGACGAGTCGGTGCGAGGAGTGCCTTTAACAAGGGGATATTAGGTCGTTCTGGTGTTGGCTTTTCGCGTCCCGGGCAACTTATAGGAGCGCGCTTGCTCCCATAAAACTTAAATGGCAGTGACAATTGGCGGATCCGCGTCGTAATAGAGGCAAGAGGGGAACTTGAGGGGAGAAAGAACAGAGTGGGACGGGTAGGGGCTTGTGCTTAGTGGTGTCAGACTATATTTCTCTGTGGTCGACTAAAAAACAAGGAGGAACGGTATAGCGAGAATTCTGGTGTAGAACCAGGCAAGCTGGCATGGAAGAGAAAGAGGGTTGAATAATGAGACGAATTGGCAGCATTAGAAGCGGTAGACTTGACTTGAGGGGAATGCAAGAGGGGAGAGAGAGAGAGAGAGAGGGGAGGGGAGGGGGTGAAAGCTCCATAGATTTGAGCACTGACGGACAGAAATTCAGCAGTTTGAAAAATGGGGTTAGCTACCAAAGAGCAGCAGTCTTCTAACTACAAAGTCGAGGAACACAATACTAAATGAATGGTATATTGTTCTAGAACCACCCTGACAAATAAGACAAAAGAAATATTTGCAACTATATAATTTTGAGCCCATAACCCAAGGTATAGTATATATGGGAAAAGGAAAGGTAGCACACGAGACTGCTATACACAATTTGTGACGCGAGAGGAAGGGGCAAGAGTTAATGACAGAATACATTTTATGTATAGACAGTACAATTTATTTTAGGTGCCTCATATAATACAACGTATGATTCCTTGCCCATTTTCTCTATCTATATGTGTGTTCTTATAATATATGTAACCACGATATACTCACCATATAGTATAGTTGTATAATGGTATATTGTGTATATAGAGAAATGAACGATGGTTGTGGCAGTCTATTACGAAATAATTTTAATGAAAATAAAATAACGTATTTAAGAAGTGGTTAAAAGTTAAATACAGTTAGATTGAGTTTATGCTAGTAAGCGAAATAAGTGTAATATTGGTTTTTTATTGATTTTGCTTGAAAGCAAATGTTTTAGATGTTTTATATAAAGTTTAGTCAGTGAAACATGCAGAAATAAATAATATTGTATAATAGAAAGCAGGTGGTAAAGTATGCGTAATATTTTAAATGTTAAGTACGATAAAACAACATTTCTGTTTGCGATATTAATGTCATGGTTTAACAGGGGCCATATTTTGTTGCTTTAAATCTAAGTCTGTATCAATTCGAAAAAGAATCAGTCTAAATTAAAAGGCATAGTAGTATTATCTACTTTTATAAAATAAATCTATGTTTAATCAATCAGATTGAATTGCAATATAAACTAGGTATCTAAATAGCTGAATTAAAATCTGAAAGACCAAATCTCACCAAAACTCATATTAAAGTTTGCCAGGGAGCTTTACGTTTTACACATCAAATCAGTAGAAGGTAGGCTATATGACAGAAAGTTAATCCGTCTTCTTCACGATTGCGTCGGTTCTGAATTAAAAAAAGTGAGGAGGGCTGAAAATAATAAAAGAAGGAAGAAAACTGAAGGAAAACTAACTAACTAACTAAGCGATAAAGATACAAAGTGATCGCGTGAAGAGAAATGGGATCAACTGATATTAGACTATAGTATATATTGTATGCCAGCATACGTTCCTGATGTTTATGCGTTGGGCATAGAGAAATAATAGGTGTCACTTTCTAATATGGTAAAATAAATATACAGTATAGCCCATGGTATAGGGTAAATAGCAATAGTCACTGTAGGAAGATTAAAAATTCGTATCAACAATAACACTCGGAAACAAAAAAGAAGAGGTTTTGTGGACGAGAATTGGGGCAAATCTGACAGAGGCAGTCGATTACGGTTTAACTAAAAAGGATCATTTCGGTTTTATATAGGTTGAAAGGGAACAATTATTCATTAGCACCATGTAATTCGCTTCGAATCAATAAGGCTGATTATCTGTTAAATAGATTACCTAAGTATTATTTTAAAATCGGTTTAAAAATGTATATGCTATGAAAATAAAACTTGTCACGTTATTTCCCGTAATGTTACAAGTCTAAAATAAAACTTTATTAAATAATAAATCTTACCATGAAAATGATATATTTTGTTAATAATTTTTCAGAGAAACTGTTTTATACAATTTTAACATTTTCTATGACATCATTTGGCGCAATTGTTGGTATGACTTTAGAGTATTTCACATATTTGTTTCGTTGTACATTTTTGTAAATCTTTTTTAATGGATTTTCAGACCGTTTTGGCGGCTTTCCTGATGTACTTTAGGAAAATATCTCATGACTATAGTGCGAAACTAAAAGTTATCGAAGCCCAAAAAACTTTATTTCGTTTTCCAGATACGTAATACGCTGATATTGAAAAGAAAAAGGTTTTTGACATTCAGTGCCAGAACAAACAAGTATTTGACATTGGGTGCCAGAACAAACAAATATTTGACATTGGGTGCCAGAACAAACAAGTATTTGACATTGGGTGCCAGAACAACACAAGTATTTCACATTGGGTGCCAGAACAACACAAGTATTTCACATTGGGTGCCAGAACAAACAAGTATTTGACATTGGGTGCCAGAACAAACAAATATTTGACATTGGGTGCCAGAACAAACAAG